>JAOWBR010162808.1:0-12124 GCA_028571145.1 Dionaea muscipula
TTTGGTTTTATATGCATGCTAGTATTATGTATGCTTGTCTGGACTCTTAGGCTTCAATGACCCGTGGACCGGTTCTACGGGTTATCGTCGGTTTCACCCGGGCTGGGGTGTTATAATTGGTTTCATAACGTCCATAAGCCTTTCCGCTCACCACGGGGGACTAGGACGATTAAAGATACTTGTGATTGTACATGATTCCTGGTCGCCATGCCAAGGTGTAAGCAAGTAGATGTGAGGGATCCCTTGAGTTTTGTGAGGTCTATGGAAATCCATGTATCTCGTGGTTTTCTGTTATATGAATGTTATACCTATTGGTTTCATTTCACATATGTATGTGTACGCTATGGGTTTCATAACACTGTTACATATTGGGTTCCATGTTCAGATACATGATTGAGTAAGCATGATCCTTACTTTAGCATTATACGGCATGCTAGTTTCATGTGTTATATGGGACTGATATCTATGATTATTTATATATGTGTATATAGTAGAAACTCTCTACCCTTACTCAGTCTTAATTGGCTGACAATGCTATTCTGTGTGTTTCAGGTATTCAGGATGATCTGTAGATGGATGCCGGGGACGGACGATGTTATGCCTCTAGGATCTTGCTTGTTTATCTTTAATTTTCCACTGTGTTCTTTTTGTCCAAGTGTGGTGTACAAAGTGTTGACATGTTTTGAGTTAGTGGTAGACAGACAAGTGTGTAGATATGATGCCATCACGGCATAACTCCCGTTGGTTTGGAGTGTTACTCATTCTGTATCAGTTGTTATTTTGATACTTGTTTTGTCTGTCCTTTGTTTGTTGAGTTTGGTTTTGGTCTCATAGGCTTCAATGACTCATAGAGTTGGTTTTGGTCTCAATTTAGGGGTATGGCAAGAGCTAGCGACTCTTCTAGGAGAGTCAACGAGGTACGTATAGGCTCGGGCATGGAGAACCAACTCTATGAGCTTACAGCCCTTGTGAGACAGTTGGCTACTGGCAATATATTTCCAGTTGATCATGCCAATTCATGTAGCCTCTGTCTCGATATTGGTCACACCGCGAACGTTTGCCCATAGCCTTCATGCAACATTGAAGAGGCAAACACCGTAGGTGGGTATAAGTTCCCAGGGCAATCTCGGAACCCAGTGACTAATACTGGTGGGCGAACCTATAATCCTTATGGGAATTCGTCCAACCAGAACTTCAATGGTGGTTACCCAAATCAATTGGGCAATACATCATCGAATCGCCAACCTCAACACTTTGACAATCAGTGACAGCAGCAACCTGACTCTGGTGCATCTTTGGAGGACTTGGTGAAGTCCATGGAAGAAAGTACTTCGTGTTTCCAATTGGATACTATCCAGTTTTAAAAGGAATAACGTGCTTTCAACTAGGACACTCGTGCAAGTCAAAAGAATATGGAGACCCAGGTCAGTCAGCTGGCTACACGGGTGAACAAACTTAAGAGTAATAGTTCTGGGAAACTCCCTTCACAGCCTGTCGTTAATCCTAAGAAGGAAAATGTCAGTCCACTTAAGTTGTGAAGTAGACGTAGGGTGGAAACCCAACCTCATAGGCCATCTACGTCTGATGTAGTTGCGCCTCCTCTGGCCGGAGAGGAAGAGGCTAGCAAATCTCTACCTGCGGCTATTGAGCCGAGGAGAAATGCGACAACCCCTCCTTCCAAAAAGAAGGCCAATCCAAGTTTCGTTCCCTTCCCAAGCAGATTTTAGAAATCCAGGAAGATGGACCTAGAGAAGGAGATCGTTGATCTCTTCCGCAAAGTTGATATCACCATTCTCTTGATAGATGCTATCTGTCAAGTTCCTAAGTATGCAAAGTTCATCAATGAACTTTGCACTAACTAAAGGAAGCCTAAGGGGAAGGAGATCATTTGCGTAGGGGAAAATGCCTCCACGGTCATCCAGTGCCGCATCCCATAAAAGTGTAAAGACCCACGATGTTTACCATCCCTATTTCACCTGAGGGAGGGCGTGTGGAGAGGGCAATGTTAGATTCTGGCATCTCAATCAATTTGATGCCTTATTCTCTTTATGAGATGCTAGATCTAGGAGCCCTCCAAGACACCGGGGCGATCCTTCAAATGGCAGACCGGTCTAGCTCACACCCTGCGTGTGTCGTTGAAGATATCCTGGTACAAGTTGATAATTTGGTCTTTCCAGCCGAAATTTATGTCGTGCATATGGAAGAGGACTAGAGAGCTGACACGGTGTCTGTTCTTTTAGGAAGAACATTCTTTTTGACATCGGGTACTAAGATAAATGTGCAAGATGGCACTATTAATATGGAAGTTGATGGCGAAGTAGCTAAATTCAATATCTATGAAGCCATGCGACATCTCAGTGTTCATCAATCTGTTTACGCAACATCCGAATGTGAGTCGGATGAGTTTTGTTCTGAATAGCTGCAGTCTTCTGTCGTAGAAATTGTCATGGAAGAAGCTCTAACTAGTTCTCATGATACTTTCGACTGTGTAAACAGTGAAGGTGGAACTGGCGCAGTAGCGGACGCTAAGGAATTTTTCGTCAAAAGTGCGCCTGCTTAGGAACTCTTACTCTTGTCAGCAATGATTGTGTCGTCGATCATTGAGGCACTGGAGCTAGATTTGACAGAATTATCGGCACATCTTAAGTATGCTTTTCTCGAACCTGACGAGAAGCTGCCGATAATAATTTCAAGAGACTTGAGTGATAATGAGGAGGAGAGGCTGGTCCATGTGCTTCAATCGCACAAATAAGCAATAGGATGGACGGTTGCTAATATAAATGGTATAAGTCTCTTAATATGTATGCACCATATCCTGTAGGAAGATGGAGCCAAGCCGTCTCGACAGCTTTAGAGGCGCTTAAATGAGCCGATGATGGAAGTTGTCAAGAAAGAGGTGATCAAGTTGTTGGACATGGGCATCATTTATCCAATCTTTGATTCAAGATGGATAAACCCCGTCCAAGTAGTTTCCAAAAAGATGTGGATCGCCGTGGTCAGAAATTTTAAGGATGAGTTAGTACCTACAAGGTCGCTAATAGATGATACATCTGCATAGACTATCGTAAGTTGAATCTTACGACCCGCAAAGATCATTTTCCTTTGTCATTTCTTGACTAAGTTCTCGAGCGTCTTGCCGGCAGGTTACACTATTATTTCTTAGATGGATTTTCAGGATACAATCAGATTATAATAGCACTAGAAGACCAAGAGAAGACCACCTTCATTTGTTCATTTGGGACGTTCGCATATAGGCGAATGCCCTTTGGCTTGTACAATGCACCTGCTACTTTTCAAAGATGCATAGTTAACATATTCTCTGATCTTATAGAGAAAGTCATCGAGGTTTTCATGGATGACTTCTGTGTCTATGGATCCTCGTTTGAAGAGTGCTTAACCAATCTTGATCGGGTTTTGAAGCGATGTGTTCAGACCGACCTTGTTTTAAACTTCGAAAAATATCATTTTATGGTCCAGCATGAGATAGTTTTGGGTCATGTTGTGTCGGCTAAGGGTCTAGAGGTAGATAAATAAAAAATTAATTCTATCAGAACTCTACCCTACCCTTCGAATGAGTGAGAGGTTCGGGCATTTCTTGGACATGCGGGTTCGGACATGTTTAGCTTATTTTGGCATCGTTAATGAGATGTTTTAACACCATTATTGAGATGTTTTAGCTACATTAGTGATTTTCTCCACTTGGTTTACTCAGGTGGTGGCGTGACAATTTACGATGTGTGGTGATTTGGACTTTAGTACGTGCTTGGATTAGCGTGACTTCAGGTAAGGGGTGTACACAAACCTTACCATCTTTCCACCTCCTTTATTATCCTTTCTTTGGCCTTTCTTGATACCTCATTGATACAGTGCATGCTCTGTATCATTATATTATCATTATGCTGTCGTCCACTCTTGTGTTGTGTTAGTGCTGTGTTGTAGGCATGTGTTGTTAGTTTATCATGATGCTTCCATGCTTGTTACTGTTGTTATTTGTGTCACTGGCCTATTATTGTCCTTGCTTCTTGTGAGTGGACGAGAGGTATCTTGTGAGGTGTTGTGATGAGATAAGGTGGACATGGTAATTGTGACTTGTTATTTAAGCCCGAGGGATATGTCTCCTTCGGAGGTCGACTTCGGCCACACAGTTCACCGTGTGCGGCAACGTCCTTAGGTCTTGACGTCGACCTGGACGGGGCCTGCTATGGTGTAGTAAGCTGGTCGCCATACTGGCTTACACTCATGGATTTGGCGGGATATCTCACTGTTCGCGATTTGAGTTGGCATTATGGTAGACTACGGATGCTACCGTTGTATGTGTGTATGGTAGACTTCAGGTGCTACCTTTGAGATGTTTTATGGTAGACTTCGGGTGCTACCGATCTGTCCATGTGGTAGACTTAGGGTGCTACCGTTGATTGCTATTTTTGTGGTAGACTATGGGTGCTACCGTTGAGGTATTTTGAGTACGTGGTGAGACGTACGGATTCTAAGGAGTTGGTGTGTGGTAACACGAGACGCACACGTGATTGAGGATTCATGATATGATTACAGTGTCGACTTATTCTACGTATCATTGTTATATTTATTTATCTCATATCATGTTTCCTCCCGCGTTATTCATGACTTGGTTGTCTCATGCTAGTATGACAGTTGTCGTTATTTATTTCATACGCTATTGCATCCTGTCACTGCCATACGGTTCTTCTGTTGTTCCATGCGTATTATTTTAACCCCGGTGGTGGGTGGTTCCCTACTGTTGTTCCCCTGGAACCTCCGCGCCGCGGACTAAGGTATTAAGGATGATATCTTACGTCTGACTTGGACCACTCCCACACCCTCATGGACTCTGCATTGTTCATTTATTTTAGCCTGACCGTGTTACTCTACTTACCCTGTGTACACCCCTAATTGAACGGTTTTGCAGGTGAGTAGGTTTCAGCTAGGAGGATGCAGCGGGGAGACGGATCTCGCGGCCTCTTAGGACATGATCATTTCTTTCATGTTTTACAGTTGTAGATTTGAGATGTTGTTTAGTGTTTCCGCACGTTTGATGATTCAACGATACAGTTGTACCTTGTGTTTGTGACGGTTGGTTGACCTTTGGTTTATGTTCAGAATCACTTTGATATTGGTAGATTGTTATCCTGACCTTTGGTCCTGTTTGTGACCCCTTTGCTGCATTTAACTTTAGTTTAGTCTAGACCATTGAGTTTGTTGGGTTTTAGGCTTGTACGGTTCGTGATAGGAGTCCACAAGTTATATGATGATCCACCCAGGGTGGGGTGTGACAGTGGCGGCGGGGTTTAACTGAAGTCGTAAGACCATGGTGCCAGTATGATGGATATGCTTATCCATAATGATTATCATGACGCCACGGACATCCATGGTGTTTTCATGATGTGTTTGGTGTGTATACCAAGTTTCCGGTCTTGTTGAGATCTGGTTTGAGAGTTAGCAGCTCTTATCGCCATGGCGAAGGGAAACAGTGACGTCTGCTCCCAGCGCTGAGAGTCATGGTGGCAAGTTACTCTAACTTGCGTTCCTGATACTAAATGGACGAATCCTGTTGTATGGATGATGTTCATGGTACTTTGATTCATGAGGTCAGGTCTTAACATCGGTGTTGATGTTGGTTTTGTATGACGTGAGGCATGTCAGCACCATAGTTGACAACTTCACAGAAGGCATCGCCACAGAGGTTGACGCCCCGGACAGTTGAGCATAGGGATCTATGCCGATTCAGTTAAACCTATTGTTGTAGGTTTGTTAGCTGACATTGGGAAGTATGTCTAGGTTGTTACAAGTAGAGTGACACGTGTCTTGTCCCTTGTGCGGGAATAGCAACATGCACTTGAGAAAAAATTTCTAATCAAGTTTTTCCACTAAGTGTGATTTCTCTCTTCTCTATTTTCTTTGACTCTTGCTGTGAGTGTTCTATTGTGCTCGATTCATTGTGATCAGTGAGTGGAGAGATCAATTCCACACTCTTGATTTCTCATCAAGTGGTATCAAAGCAAGGTTGAAGTGCTTTATTTTCTAGCTACGGTGATCGAGTTCTTTGAGTTTTTCAGATCCGAGGGAGTTTGAGGTGTTCTCAAGTTTGATTGATTCAGATCTGATTGATTTGAAGGTTTGTAACTGTTGTAAGGGGATTTTCCGCCTTGGACACGTGGCTAAAGTGTCCGAGACTGGACCGTCCGATCTGACCCAAGCCAAGACCCATGCTTTGACTAATCTAGACCTTCCCCAGCAGGATTGATCGACCGTCCGCCCCTCAACCGGTCGACCGCCGAGTGCTCTGCTCGGCTTCCCATTTCAGCTAAACCGGTCGACCGGTGACCCCTAACCGGTCGACCGGTGGACCATCACCCAGGCCTATAAATAGGTTATCACCCATTTTTCTCTCTACATTCATGATCTCCCTCTCTCTCCTACCTGGACGCTAGCCAGCCCTACCCGGGTTTCCTACTGCCCGGTCAGCTTTCCCCCTACCCGGTCCATCTTTCTGCCCGTCAACCGGTCGATCGGTTTTAGCCTTTTCGGTCAACCGCCGAGTACCCTACCCGGATCCATTTGCCCGATTCCTCTGCCCGGACCTTTCTGCCCGGCCACATCCAGTCGACCACTTTCTAGTCCACCGGTCGACCGGTTTTCTCCTTGCTCGGACCCTCTGCCCGGCCAACCGGTCGACCACTTCTTCCCTGACTGGTCGACCGGTTGAGGGTCCTGCCCTCTTTCCTTTGTTCGGCCCTTTCCGGTCGACCACCGAGTACCCTGCCCGGATCCATTTGCCCGATTCCTTTTCCCGGACCTTTCTGCCCGGCCACATCCGGTCGACCACTTTCCAGTCCACCGGTCGACCGGTTTTCTCCTTGCTCGGACCCCTTTGCCCGGCCAACCGGTCGACCACTTCTTCCCTGATCGGTTGAGGGTCCTGCCCTCTTTCCTTTGTTCGGACCTTTCCTGACGTGGCCTCGCTTCGCTCGGTCGTGCCTCCCTCGGCCGAACACCCATTCGGCGATACTCGCCCGATTATCTAACTTCTCCTAACTGTTCTCCCTCTCTTTTCCCGCATTTCCCGGTTCTCCTCACACGTAGGAGCTACCGGCCATTTTAGGCACATGCTAACTTAGGCATCGGAGTGGTCTCTCCGAGGTCACACCTCGGGGTATCCTCTGACCTGTTTACTCTTGCCCTCTCAGGTTGTCTCTTGGAGCGGATCAGAATCGCCTCCAGATCATCTTTCACTCCTCCCTCGAGCCGATCGGGTCCTCTCCGCCGGCTTCATCCCGATCAGACCGGGACTTTGGTGTTTGTCTCTGGAGGGTCCTAGGTGCGGACCGCCCCCGGGATTTTCTAGGTACAACAAGTATGTTATGTTTGTGTTGAATAGTCGGCCCAAAGGAAGGCTTCTTGACATGAACATAGGTACAGATAGTTACAATAAATTATGACATAAAGAATTTTCTATGTGTGTGGTACGTCGGCCCAAAGGAAGGCGTATTACATGGCTAGTTAAGTTGTCTAATTCTTAAGACTATAATAATAGAAATTTAACATGTTTGATATACTATGCGTGTAATGCTTCAGTCCAAAGGAAAGAGTATTGCATGGCCAGTCTGATGTTAAATTGCTAATACAGTTAATAAAAGAGTATCATTTACAAGTTGTTATTTCGGCCCAAAGGAAGGAATGACAATATTATTATCGATATCTTTATAAAGGGTCCACTTGTATGCATATGTTTTGTATTTATCTAGATTCATATACATGTTTAACAATTATTCATGAGCATGTATGTTCTCTTGTTTGTTTTTCAGTTTTAAATATATCTTCTAGTTTGAATAACATCTTAGTACTTAATGGCACTAATTTTGCCAAATGGAAGCAGCACATTAAGATTATGTTTGGGTGCATGGATCTAGACCTTGCGCTAAGGATTGATTGTCCCACTGCGGATGCGGAAAACTATGAAAAATGGGACAGATCAAATGACATGAGTCTAATGATCATGCAAATTGCTATTCCAGATACCATAAGAGGCTCCATAACTGAAGATAAGAATGGTAAAGAGTTCCTCAAGCAGATTACAGACCGATTCACTGTCAGTGAAAAGGCTGAGGCTAGCACTCTACTGAAAAACTTACCTCAATGCGGTATAAAGGCAAGGGCAGTATCCGTGAGTATATCATGAAAATGTCCAATGTGGTGACAAGGTTACGTGTACTAAAGTTAGAGTTGTCTGATGACATACCTGTGTACATAATCTTAAATTCTCTTCCTCCTCAGTTTAACACATTCAAGATAAGTTATAACACTCAGAAAGAGAAATGGTCTCTTAATGAGTTAATAGCTCATTGTGTTCAAGAGGAAGACAAACTTCGGTCTGATAAAGTTGAGGATGTAAAGTTTTCATCTTCTTCTAAGGATGTAAGCCAATCAAGAAAGATGACCTATAAAGGAAAAGAACCTGCGGTTGGGGCTTCAAGGCAGAAGGTGCAAAAGAAACAGGATCCAGTTTCTACTTGTTTCTTCTGTAGAAAGACAAGCCATATGAAGAAGGATTGCCCCAAATACGTCGTCTGGCATGAAAAGTAAGGTATACTTCTTAATTTTGTTAGTTCAAAAGTTAATCTAGCTTTAGTACCTATTGATACTTGGTGGATTAATACAGGTGCCACTACTCACGTCAATTTCCAAGTGATGGTGAAAGATACATCTATACGGGAAATGGCAACAAGGCGGAGGTTGCAACTATTGGAGATTTTGTAATAACTTTAGAAACTGATTTTAATTTAGTTTTGGAAAACACTTTTGTTGTACTGTCTTTTAGACGCAACTTAGTGTCGGTTTCATGTTTTGAAAAGTTCGGTTATTCTTGTTCTTTTGGTAATGAAACTTTTCGGTTATTCCAAAACTCTATTATTGTTGACACAGGTTCCTTAATTGACAGACTCTACCAATTAGATATTAAAACCTCAATAAGCAACGAAGGTTTTCATACTAGTTTAATGGGTACAAAGCGAAATTTTTTTGAAAATAACTCATCAGTGTTGTGGCATAAGCGTTTGGAATATATTTTCAAACAACGCTTAGAAAGGTTAGTGTTACAAGAGATTTTGGAACCCCTTGATAGTCAGACTATGATGTTTGCATACAGTGTATCAAGGGTAAATTGACTAACAAAAGGAATAAAGGTGTAACTCGGTGCAGTAACGCAATATCGAAAGGTATAAGGAACGCCTTGTCGCAAAAGGTTTCACCCAAAAGGAAGGCATAAAGTATAAAGAGACATTTTCTCCAATTTCATCAAAGGACTCTTTTAGACTAATTATGGCTCATGTAGCTCATTATGATTTAGAGCTACAACAAATAGACGTAAAGACAATGTTTGTCAATGGCGACATTGAAGAAACTATATACATGGTGTAGGCAGAGAACTTTGAGTTTACAGATTCAGAGCACCAAGTATGTAAATTAAAGAAGTCCATTTATGGCCTAAAGCAAGCTTCCCGTCAATGGTACAAGAAGTTCGATCAAGTTATTCTCTCCTTTGGCTTTGTAGAGAATAGCGTTGATCAGTGCATATATATCAAGTTCAGTGGGAGCAAGTTTATCCTCCTGGTGCTATATGTGGATGACATTCTCCTAGCCAGTAGTGATGTGGATCTTTTGCATGACACCAAGAAATTTCTATCCAATAAATTTGAAATGAAGGATATTGGTAATACGTCTTTTGTGCTGGGTATACAGATCCATAGGGATCGCTCGAGATGTATACTTGGACTCTCACAAAAGACATACATCAATAAAGTGCCGGTTAGATACGGTATGGAGAATTGTGCACCAGGTGATGCACCCGTGGCAAAGGGTGATAAATTCAGTTTGAAACAGTGTCCCGTAATAGAACTTGAAAAGGAAGAGATGAAGAAGCATCCATATGCTTCAGCGGTTGGCAGTCTCATGTATGCACAAGTATGTACGCGTCCGGATATTGCGTACATAGTTGGGATGCTAGGAAGATATCTAAGTAACCCACGTCTGGATCATTGGAAGGTTGTAAAGAGGGTTATGAGATATCTACAGAAAACTAGAGACTACATGCTCACATATCGACGTTCCGATCACATGGAGATCATCGGATATTTAGATGCCGATTTTGCGGGATGCTTGGATAGTAGGAAATCCACTTTAGGCTACATTTTTATGCTAGCTGGTGGGGCTATCTCTTGGTAAAGTGTCAAACAGACACTTGTAGCCTTCTCTACTATGGAAGCGGAGTTTGTTGCCTGCTATGAAGCATCCAATCAGGCGATATGGCTGCGGAATTTTATCACGGGGCTATGGGTCTTAGATGGCATTGATCGGCCATTGAAGATCAATTGTGATAATAGGGATGCAGAATTATGTGCAAAGAACAATCGAAGCTCATCGAAGTCTAAACACATCGATATCAAGTTTCTGGTTGTTAAGGAGCGAGTTCAGAGTCGCAGGTGTCTATAGAGCACATCAGTACACACTCCATGATAGCTGATCCACTTACCAAGGGTTTACAACCCAAGGTATTTCATGATCATATAGTTCATATGGGCGTTCTACAGTTAGAGGATATGCCAGTATAGTGGGAGTGTTGTACATATAGTTTACATTTGTATAGTGACATCATTTTGGTTATTATGATGTTATTTTTGAGACGTACTACAGTTATACTACACATTTGTTTCAATTTTATGCAACTCTAAATACAATAAAATTCATGATTTTCTGATGCAGTTTAGCATCTAGTGTGTGAAGATGTGAATTTCAGATGACTTATTAGAGTCATCAGGACCAAAAGGAAATAGGCATATTTAGATTATGTTGCATGCAATTTCCGTTCTACACATCCATATTTGATCTATGTCATTAATTTTATTGGTTTGGAGATTACTGATGGGTCCTATTATGCTCGACAGTAGTGATGACTCCTTTAGTCACTTATCAGTGGATTGATGGACGAGATTCTTAAGGAGATTATTTCTATTGTTGAGTAGCATTTTGCGCCCAATACAATTTCTTAGCTATGTGCATTTCCGGTGACACATATAGCCCAAGTGGGAAATTGTAAGAATTTCATAAGGTGGACTTTACATATGTTGATATATTAATGTCATATAGGTCAACTACTCAAATTTATGTCTAGTATAAAGTGATCTATTCATACAGTATTTATGGATGGTCAGAAATAATATAGCATATGATATGGTATGTTAATGTGCATTTTATGCATATTATAAAGTTATATGGAATTAATGTGTAGGATCCTATAGTTATTATTTTTTATTAACATTGATGGGTTGTTATAAAAATAATAACATAAAGTTAAGGTATGATCCCTGAGATATAACATATGGTTGGTTTCTCGTATAAATAGAAAATTAAATCATTTTCTATTGACGACAAATATTCATATTCTTATTCCATCTGAGAGAAAGAGAAACCAAGAAAGAACGTTATCATCCTAAAAGGCTATCCCTAGAGATTCTCAAGAACGAAGATCAAGCGAGAATCAAACCTTTCTATCGTCTCTAATGGATTCAGGTATGTCTTCTTTGCAACCCTAATTGATTTCATATGATATCATCCTGGTGAAAATTCATTGGAATTCTTTCAATAATATGTAAGACATATTGCAACGAAGATAACTGGGACATGGTTAATGTACAAGGGTCACGCTCTTGGTGGTTGTGGACGATCTACATAGTCCAACAATTGGACGTAACCAACAAGATGTGTGCAGGGTAGCCAATATATGGTCAGAAGGTTGTGTCTGACAGTGAGCAAGATCTTATCATATGACGGTTAAGAAGGTGCACATACGGAACGGTTGCAAGCAGTGCATGGATAACGCTATAAATAATTTCCGACATGCAGAAGTTGAATAACATCCAACTAAACACACACCTGATATGATTTTATTTATCATTTATCTATGTATTTTTTTTAGTAAAGTGTCACTATAGGAAAATGATTCTCCCTTGAGTGATTGAACAAGGAGTACAAACTATATTGTTAGGATTTTATCCTAAAGACATGTAATAAAACAATGTTTATTATGAATAAATGAGATTGTTTTATGAAAATC
>JAOWBR010162819.1:0-12124 GCA_028571145.1 Dionaea muscipula
GGTGATAGAGAGTCATTGCTATCACTTTGTGCTTGCATTGTAAATCCTAATCAATGAAGGGAATCATATTCAGCATGACTTGTGTGTGCAATTGACTGTTTCACGAATTATTGAAAACTGCTGTTTTATTCCGCAATTACAAAGGAGGAGTCGACTCCTCCTGCCTGAAACAGCAACCTGATTTAAAAAGGTCAGAATTTTTAAATACACCAATTCACCCCCCTTGGTCTATACTTGACATCTTGGATTACTAACAATATATATATATATATATAAATACATACGTGATCCAAATTATTAAAATAATCTAACAAACATAATATATTAGGAGTCACGACAATAATATAATGCGAGTCCCGATAATTCCTACTAATTCTTAAGAGTATCTTTTCGTCACGGAACCACAACCCTGAACCGTCGATACATTGTACAACGTGCTGAAGAGGCGGTGATAATTGACATCGTGATTGGCCAGAAGTACAACATAGTTAATTAGTAGTAAGTTGCTATAATTCTTAGAAATATTCTTTGAACCTAATCTTTAGTGTGGTCAGCATTAAATCTCGCCCATTTTATATCCTAAAATATTTTTTTGGATTTAGCCTACCCGGCCCAATTGGTGAAGCCCGCATTCCCATCTGCATTGAACCTTTACATAGGCCCAATCCATTAGGCCTATTTGGATGATCAGCTCCAGCTATTCCTAACCAATTTGATCATGCCCAGCCACGTATGAATTTTTTTTGCCTCCTCCATACCTGACCTAGTGTTCACCTTTTTAAAATACGGATCGAGTACTAAATGTTAATACATACATACAAATATTATACAGTTTTTATTTAAAAGTACGGGTTAGAAAAACGAGTAAAAAAAATGCAAATTTTTAAAAAATGTATATATAAACGTCCGGGTATAGTATATTTTAATATTGAGAATTCGGTAGAAAATCACGGCAATAAAAATATAAAAGTATAGTATATATATATATAGACAGTTAGGATTTAAAATAACTAATTACTAAACTAACTATATATATTGTCAATTGGGACATATATTGGTGGATGGGTTAGAAAAACTCTCTCCTATGCGAGCCGGCTAGAGTTTATAAACTCAATACTTCAAGGGGTTGAATGTTTTTGGCTTTGCATCTTCCTTATCTCTGCAAATGTTCTTGACGCCATTATTAAAATGTGCCGCTTCTTTCTCATTGGGCCAAATGTCAAGAACTCCCCAACGTCGTGGTCCAATATTTGCACACCTAAAAGAGAGGGGGTTACTTGGATTACTTAATTTGCACTTCTCTTTTCAAATAGTTGGAATATCAATCTTGAAAAAGAACTCTCTTTGGATCCGTTGGGTACATCACTTCTACCTGCGAGGAACCTCCATCAGGAATTGGCAACCGAAGACTGATGATTCAGCCTTTACGAAGCATTTGATCCACATTAGAGATGAAATCTTGGTAAAAGCTGGCTCCATTGCTCACCTGCAGGTTCTCCTCACTTGGCCACGACACACTGACGGCCTTATTGTATGTATTTATGAGCTTATTATTAGGATCAATATTCAATTTAGAAAATCGAATAATTAAATCCTTAATCCCTAATACCCATTTGATTCAAGAAGTAGAAAAAAGAGAAATAAACTGAAGCGGAAGCATACCTGAATCCATTGCCGAAAGAAAGACTATAGCGAATTTTGATCTTCTGAATTGACGTGTGTAGGTTTAGAGAAATCGTGTCTCTCTTCTTCTCTCTCTGGTGATGGGGAAGCCAAAGAAGAAAACCCTAAAATAAATCTGACGACACACGTAACCCAGGGACCATAATCCTATTTATATAGTAATTAATTATGATATACTTAATTAATATATAATAATAGTGTGTAATTACCAATTTGGCCCCTCATCAAAATGGCAATTACCATGATGGTTTCTGCACATTATTTCCATAACATTTGATACCCCATTAAATCCAAACTTTATTAGACCATTTAAATAAATCATAAATAATAGCATAACACATTAATAAATACATGTGTGACCCAAATTATTGAAATCATATATTTTCAGTATTCTTAGAGTACCTCGGATACTTGATATCAGTTTGGCCGATTTGCGTCGGTTTTATAGAAGAATTGAGGTGTTTTTGTTGAGTTTTAATTGTATTGTGAGGCTTGGTTTAGACCTCTTACCCCCTTTGATTATGTGAGTATATCTCCATGAACTCTCCTTGTCTTTGAGTTGTAAAACATGCATGCTTGTTGTGTTTATGATATTGCTTTCTAACTGGACATTTCGTGCGTTAAATCTGAACTGTGTCGTTTTCATCCTTCTTAAGTGTTTTCCTTGGATGAGAAAGTTGTAAACATTTTGCTACACGAGCAGCGAGTACTTGTGTACGCGGAGGGCAAGGCTGGTGGTCGCCGCCGACCAGGACTGCCAAGCAGGGGAGCTCACCGGGCAGGATGGTCGGAGGTCAGCCCCGGGCACAAATGTGTATTTTACACTCCAAAGTTAAAGAAACTCCAAAAAATCGGCTACCTAATGCATTGTTTCACTTGTGTATTCATTCATCGCTTGAGCAAAAGCCCCTTCATCGAGCTAGTTGTCTTTGTTGAACCTTCAACAGCCATTGCAGAACTGTTCAGCAAATCGATAATATCAACCGAACTTTTTTAATAATAATAAAAAAAAATTAAAGTGGTGGCATGAAATAATGTGGTGATATATATAGAAAATCTCGCAGTTTTTTCCCCACATAAAAAATAAAAATAAAAATAAAACTAAGAACACATGTTTCCCAGTATGTATTGACATTGAACAACTGATCTATCTGCAAAGCAACATCAACTTTTGTGTACTTGCTTCTGAACTTGAGTTGTAATAATCTACTTCACGTTAGAAAGCGATGTTGCCGGTTCATGGCTCATATCCCTTTGAGTACACTGTTGGCAAAGATGACCACGTTATAGGCATTCCATTCCCACGTAATAGAGCCTTATAACCTGTGGTGTAACCAAATCTAGTTATAAAAGAAACTGTAAGGTAGATTTATGTTTTCTAAAATTGAGCAGGCCTTCTAATACATTGCTCCTTAATATCACCACGGAATTCTTCGGTAACTGGATGCACCTTAATCTCATAGAGCTTAGGCCAAAGTTTTCCAGTCACTGCAAATAACCACATGTACACAAAAAGGAACCCAATAAGCAATCAAGAATGATGAAGGGAAGGGAGCACTAGGAAGAGTACAAAAACATAAAAGGTATGTGTGAAACCTTCAATCCCACATCGGTGGTAGAGGAGAGATTGTTATTAAATATAAGAGTGATGAGTTCTATCCTTATCAACAACACAACTTTTTCAAACCCGAGAAGATAATAAGTTTGATTGAATGTAATTGACAATGCTTTGAGTCTAAGAAGTTACAAATAGTATCAGAACGGATCAGTCATAATAAGTGTGATAGGCTTGATGTAGTTGGGATAATGTGTCACATAATTGGATCCCATATCGGTGGTTAAGAAGATATTGATATTAAATATAAATCCAATGAGTTTTATCTTTATCAACATCGCTTAATCTTTTCAAGTCCAAAAGAATAATAAGTCAGATTGGATGTGATTGACAGAGCACGATCAGATTGTCTTTACTAGTGAAAACTTTCTAACTCTAGTTTAGTTTGGGTCACAGGAGGTCATTTGAATCTCTTACTAGACATTCTAACCTGATGGAGTCGAATTTTAACCCGAAGACATTATGGCATTTGGACGAGAATGGTCACGGCGGAAGTTGAGAGAAAAGATGTCTTAAGAGCTTAAAGAGAGAAAAAAAGCTTGACAAGCTGCTAAGTCGAGTCATCATCAGCAATGAGAGTTACGAGTTGGGAGCTTACCAAAAATGCGCTGTTGATCTCTGTCCCATGCTATGCCATTCAGAACATCGACACCCTGAGCATAACAATCTTTTCAGATAGATGAAAATTCTATTTTTGTACTCCGAGGAAAAGTAGAACTAGAACTTGTGGAAGTATTCAATTTATTATGTATGTACTTACCCTAGAACCAGAAGACATCAACCCTTCCCTGCAAAGACGGGTTGAAACAAGAATTAAGTAAAGGTAACACGAATTCTTCTACCCGCACGGAACCAAACAACGGGCCAAGTCACGAAAGAGAAAGAGTGGAGGGGGGACGGGGGATTGTTCCAGTTTTTTTTCTGTTTTTTGGGTGGTAGTTTGAACAATAAAATATAAATAATCCAGACATAGATTGTTCAAACTACCCCCAAAAAAAAAGAAGAAAAAAAAGAACCCCCTCCCCTTCCTCTTTCGTGACTTGGCCCGTGGTTTCAATCCGTGCAGGTAGCAGGACTAAGGTAGCACCTTACAGTGTAACTCATCAGATTCTCAAACCAAAGAGGAAATGGGAAAAGGAAAAGGGAAAAATATATAAATCAGGACCTCAGTTTAGGAAGAAGAATCCATCCAAGAACAGCACCATCTCTCGGCGATATTCTAGCAATGCAGTCAGTCTGCATCCATCAGAAATTAACATGAATTACACACGACATCAGAAACATCAATGTACCTATCTTGTCAAAAAGGTCTTTCACAATAAAGGAGCAGGAAACAACATCTATCCCCATTCCTTGTCTCGTGCACTTCTACTGTCGTTTAGAGATATGGACAAAATGAAAGCACAATGCTACCTACCATCAAGATGGAAATGGAGACGGAGGCACTAGACATCGAGTGATACTTGGTTTTCTAATGGAGAATCCATATAAAGCTCGATGCAGCAAATTAAACAACCGTGGAAAAAGGTACAAACGAGACATGCGGGTAAGCATATGACTCTTCACCGAGGGAACATGATAGTGTACCTGCCAAACGTTTGCCCATACTTCACCATTTATATACTCCAATTCATTCAGGAGGTGCACTTCGAGGCCTTTGTATTTGACAGTGTGATTTTGTATCACTGCATAATACATCATCGAGCGGTCTTTTACTCGCTAATTAAAAAGCTAACAATAAGCAAACCACAAAATTGGTGGTGCGGACAAAAGTAAATGGAATTTATGGACCACAGTAGTCCAAAACCCCATGCATATGCACAAAGAGAGCATTAAAGCGAGGGAAAATGAGAATCCACTGAAAGAAAGTATTGACTTATTAACAAAAAGCAGAACCACGAAACACAGGAGGTTTCTGCAAAGGGCCAAACTAGAACACATACACATATACATGTGGGGAGGGGCAATGAATACTTTTACTTTCTGCTCACAAAGAATTTTCCATGCAAGATAACATATTATGAAAAGGAACCTTTCATTGTCTCAGGGTCAATTTGGTACAACATAGAAGATCCATCACTTCCCAACAGGATTTTACCATCAGTTGCCAGCCCCCAACCATCTTTCATCTGATGAGTAAATCTCTCGGACTGCAAAATGCATGCAGCCGGCAGCAGGTAAGTATTCAAGCAAAGCAATAGTGTGAACAACACTCAAACGAAATACATCCACGGAAAACCAAAGTAAACAGCAACATAAAATAAAATAAAAATGTGGTAAAGCAATGCCTTGCTCATCATCATTATCACCATCACCACCTTTTCCCACTAGGTGGGGTCGATCACACGTATCCGTAGAATATATGCACGCAGGGTTCGACAAATATAGTACGCTGACTGTCGGCTACCTAATACACATTATCCTAACCTAATCTACGGATTAGGTTTGAGCTAATATAGTAAGCATTTTGATGCGCCACAAATTTGTGGAGGAGATGATGAGTTTCCTGTTAAGGTGATTGCATGACAATGGAACATCCTGATGCCAATGCAACAAAGCAATGCCTAGCTGAATAATGATAACAATCTGAAGGGAGAATATCATCAAAACCAAAATACGACAAGCACATGAAACAAAAAGAATTTTACAAGCATGTGCAGGCAACATGAGCACAATAAGCCGCTAGAAGAGTGAATTGTCCATGGGATTAATGCAATACACCAGCCACGTATGGAAACGAAGTGTTGGAACTTCGTGTGATTGTCCTTTGCCCAAAAACAAGAACAGGCAGGATCATGTAGGGGACCACACCCTACCCATGTTCTAGTTTCTAACTATAAAAATGCAGCAAAACAGGCACATAAGACTCATAATGGACTCTAAGTATCAGATATTCACACTAATATCGAAATTTTATTTTCAGCACGAAATTAACAGCAATGGTGCTATTTTGAGTTTCAAGATCCGACAGAGGAAGAAATCATTATCCAGTAAAAGTAAAAGTTCACTGAAGGAATCAAAAAAAGATTTGAAATTTACACTCCAGTGACTATGAGCAGGCCCTGCTTCACGCAAGTATTCCAGATTGTGTGAGCAAATAGATGAGCTAAATATTAATGCCATTCTGCTCAAATACAATCTTACAGAAATTAAACAACACAGCAATTAAGACAAATTTTGAGAGGATTACGGTGAAGTACACACTTTGCTTAAATTATTTCTCTCATAAATGAAACCAGTTTTCGTCAACCAAGTAACTTGATACAACCTACAGGAGAGAATATTAGTGATGTGTCAGAAACATAGTTATCAAACTTACTTCTAGTCTAAGATGTAACCGCATAAAAATACCATGTCAACCGAGGAAAAATCATTATTATTAAGGAGAGTGAGGACAAGAGAGCCAGTGAAAGGATATTAGACATACAAAAAACAATGAAGGCAATCACAAATATTCTCCACACGTCATTCATACATGTTTTTTTCAGTCTGTTTCAGGATATGACTGTAGTCTACTTCACCTACTGCCTGAATCAATAAACCTGTCTTTCAAATTTCAACCTTATTTGTAAGCAAGCTAACACAGAAATGCCAGAAGAATTAAGCCCTGATTCCAATGTCTCACATGGAAATTTTCATATGGAAATCCCCACATCAAGAAGATAAGCACAGTTACTGTTGATAGCAGGTCTCAGAGACAAACATGTCTGAAAATCATGAACCTATTGAAAATTTCCATTTCTAGGTTAATGTTGAGACTACATTGATCCCCATTAACAAAGTAGAAAGGAGAAAAACATGAGATCACACCAAAGAAGGAAACATAGTATATTCCAAGTCAATCTTACAAGATAATTCTCCAAAGAAACAATGCTTCACCAATTAAAACTAGTCAGTTTATATTCCAACCCAGATACAATACAATAGATTATTCAAAACTCTCAAATATATAAACAAATAACTAAAATACAAACCTTTCGCCAATAATAGTTAGTCCTTCTCCAAAAAAAGAATTGTCCATTATCTCAAGAGCCTCAACCTGCAATTCCACAGAAACCAAGAGGTTCCACAAAATAGAAGCTCAAAGAATTTTCATACTATGTGCCCTGCCTTGTGGCTAAAAGTGAAAACAAAACAATCATCAACCTAGCGAAGAAAATTTCATCACCGATTCCTTAAAGAATATGTAAAGCACATAGACCTACTTAACGGTGGTGAGAATGGAATCTTCAGGACAAAACACATATGTTCAATAGTTCAGTTTTCCAACTGAACCTAACACAAATAAGCAATTTCCATAAGAATCCATCCAAAATTACATGCAGCAGAAATGTCAACAGAATCCAATATTTTTTTGAAAAATTTATAGCTGATTAATGTTCTTCAAAGCTGAATAGGAACTAATTACTGAAGTACAACAAGAAATACGCCAACCAGAAAAAGTTCTCACAGTGAAAATGGAAAATTAAATGAATAGATAGCAGGCCTCTGAACCTATAGCTTGTAAGGACCTAGTCATTCGGTCCCACCAACTGTCTGACTAGGTCAATCGATGAGCCAACACGACAAAAAGGACGGGAACATGGAATCATGTAGAACCTCTTACTCCTAAATTTGTACCTTCCCAGTCTTCAGGTCGACTTTTCGTACTGATGACTGCAATAGGAAAATCAAGCAAGTCAGGAACAAATCATAAGGATAAAAGTCTCCGATCATTCACAGTAGAGTCTACTTATAACTTCTGATCAGCAATTACAGGAGACACTCAAACTGCGGGGTCAAAAAAGACAAATTACGTTGTTAAGATACGGTAAGTTAGCAACAGTTAAAAGGAAGAATAACACCATCAGAATAAGTGAAGAATTTCAAGCCTCTTTGATCAACTGAAAAGAAGAATAACACACGACACAGCAACTATATAAACCAAGTCAGGAGTTCTATTACATGATTCCCCTGTGCGTTAAAATTTAAAATCACAAACTTTGTATCCCTTTCTTTCTACCACCTCCCAATCAACCAAGTCTTTCCAACTTTTCACTGCAAATGCTGAATTGCAAGTATCTGATCCAACTATCTAAGTCAATGTTGGGTCTGTTAAATATCTTGTTTGCAAAATCAATGGCCGCAAACTTAATCCTCCATCTCTTGGACATAAAAGAGAAAAGAGAAACATTCAACTGAATTCACTGAAGTACGCTTCATCCTTCTCATCTAAGAAGACAAGACATTCTCCCTTAGGAAGACTGCAACTTCAATGGAGCATATCAAATTTCTGTCATTTTTTATACATGTCTATCAAAATGTATTGTTACAGAATATGTACTTCACCAGACAACACTGAAACAAACAGTGAAGAATTTATATACATCTTAGAGTTGTGGATAGAAAACCAGGTTACCCGCCCATGAAGACCCGTTGATTCAAAGAGAGTGTCATTCCCTCCATACAGAAGACCCTGAAATCAAGGAGAAATTCAAGTCACTAGCAAAATCCCGAGACCTCATGATGACCAATAGTTAAACCTGCAGAATAGTGATGAAAAAAATTTAGCATCACTGCTGTGGTTGCTTATGCATCTGAAGTTTTCAAACTTCAACTATGCACAGCGCTGCTATCAGATACATCGGCACTCTCCACAAACCAGTAATAATTCCCAAATATCAGATTATCAGCCAAGTAGCTCTCGAATTACTGACAATTGATAGTGCCACTGCCACCACGCAAATAACTCACGCCACCAAATTTATACTATTCGACCCGCCTGATCGAACAATTTGATCAACTTGATCGAACAAAAACAAAGTAAAATGTGGTGGCGTGGGTTATTTGCGTGGTGGAAATAGCAATTGTACGAATTACTATACCAGACTAGTGAATGCGCAAACTGCAGCCTTTTAAACTTCTCTTATATAGAAAACCTAATCGTAATTTGTAAACCCACTTATCATCCATCAACCGTTCTCCCATATCCCCAAACCCTGGCTCATCATTTTGATACAATTCACTCGAACCACTGATCAATACACCTAATACTCAAACAATCAAGACTACACAAACAATCAGAAACAACGACACTTAAGTTCGGCGAAAATTGGGGAAAGAAAGATAAACCTGGGTGAAGGCTTCAGGGTCGTGAGGGTACTCGTTGACGACCTCAATGGTGTAGATACGAGGCAGCGGCTGTGTGCGATTGGATGATCTGAGCACAGTGTTTGGGGTAATTCCCAAGAGAAGAGCTACGCATATGAGTAGAGAGATCGAGACAGCGATTGTGAGACGTCTGTCACGAGAAAGGGATGACGGAGACGCCATGGGAGAGGGAGAAGGTGAAGAGGAGGAGTTGGAGAACTGCGGGCCTGATCTCTTCGTCGGTTTCTTCCTCAGCGATCCACCCGCCATCAACTGCAGCCCACTGCTTGGTGATGGCGTTGCGTTATATATGTGGCGAGCCCATTGGCTCGCCGTCGCCGATGACAAATGGCAACCAGCGCCAAGTCAACTACACTGTCCATCCTCACCTTTGTACCGGCTCCATAGTCCATAGTCCACCCATCCTCGCATATTAGAGCATCATATGAATATATTCATATTGTGTAATAATTAATTAGATATGTAAATATTAAAAATATTATGAAATGATTTATTGAAAAACTCAACACATTTTTTATATAGATTTTCAGGGACTTATTTTTAAACTTGTTATTATATAATATTTTCATAATTATCTCAAAATAGATTTATTAAACACCTAAAAAATTACTTCATTGTTAACTTGATGGTTGGTTACCACTAAAGATGCTGCCATTAAAAACTTCTATCTAAATCTATTTAACCCAAAATTTGTAATTTTACTTGCCCAAATCTGTTTTTTATTTCCTATAAATAATTCACTGCTCCAACGATAATTATAGAAAAACTATTTAAATCATTATTGACGGCATATGCATGCCCCTTGATATAATTATTGATTCAAGGAGATATGGATAGTGAATAAATAGTAAGATAAATGAACAGTACGTTAACATATCCATGTTCAAGTGGTGAGGTACAGTAGATGTGCTGATGCTACATCAACTGGCAAACACAACAGAAATAGATTTCACCGCTGCAAGGCACCGGGAACCAAAATTGACTCAAAGGGAGCTTCAATTTGAGAAGAAAATCTTCACATTACAATAACAAATGGGAACCAGAAGATGAAAATGAGAGTTGAAGTCATCAACACAATTGGCATTGCCCATATATTTTTATAAATTGACACACGCGCCATTGTTGATCCACCAAGATGATGGGGCAATGCCTCTAAGCAAAACCTGAACCTGCAGGTCCACCACCGAAGCTGCCACCACCGCCACCACTACCACGGGAAAAGCCACCACTACCACGACCAAAGCCCCTACCACCACCCTACAGAAGCAAAAGAAAACACATTAGGACAATGGCATTCTAATCCGATTCAGAATACCAAATCAATTTCGCATAGTTATTACCGCTTCACAAAGAAATCATATTCAGATTTGAGATCCTCGAGCCAAAAAAAATACACAATATGTTCAAGTTGATTTGAGAAAGTCATTCAAATAGATTATAAAAGAGATAGCAAGTTTTTATAGCAAATGTAAGATAGCATGATTTATGTATTGATAGAACACCTGCTTATTTATAATTAAAAGATACCATCTGCCATTGAGATTAAGGCCCCGTTTGTTTTGCAGATAGGAAAATGAGGGATAATTAGTAATTGGGAGATGAGAGATAACAAATGATATAAGGAATGATAGGATAGTGATTCTACAAACTTGTTTGTTTTACGGATATAACCATAAACTCGCCGAATTCCGTCCCATATCCCACCGGGATGGAATAACCAAGTAATTATCCCCACCATTCATGGAATAAAGGCTGGACGAGATAACTTAGTTCAATCTTATGACCTTATACACGAAACAAATAGGGCCTTAAAGTATTAAAGATTCCTCCTATTCGGACTAATGCCATCACGCTTCAAACAACATATGTTAAGGGTATGGAAAGGCCAAAGATTCAAAAGCATACACTGAATGAAGGCTGAAAGTCTGACGGAGCCCCAGCCTTGTCGCCAGCAAATTCACCAGGAGGTCCACGAGGACCAGCACGATATCCATCACGATCTCCAAATCTAGGTCGGTCACCTTCAGGCCGTGGACCACTGTAAATAAAAAGAGAAAATGCATTTCAGATTTAAGGTAGTCATTGAATTCGAACCTGTTTCCTGCACAAGGTAAATGTAGTTACCGTGGACGATCACCAGGTGGGCCTCCAAAAGAGCGAGGAGGAGGCTTAAATGCTTTCTTCAAGGTTGCAGGGACAATTTCCGAAGGAAGATTGAGATAAGTCCGTAGAAACTCGATACCATCATTTGTCAGGTACCAATAGTAGTGCATCCATGCAAATGTCTCACGCACATACTCCCTCGACTTGAAACTTTGCATGAGCTTAATCACTTGCAGGTTTGGTACATCAATATCTGGATGCTTGGCCAGGTTGAAGTCCTTCTTCGCATGGCAAACACCCTCTGTAGAAATGACACAGAAGAATCAACAATCAGCCCACTGGGACAACAAAATATCAAGAACATCTGAAATGAAGCAGGAACCACAATCCCTCCAAGGTACAATGAAGCTGAAAACTCAAGAAAAACAGCATTTAATGGTTACATTCCATGCAAGGGAGAGCATCTCAACATATCGTTAACATTGGAAACTTTTTGATGACGACCAATACAGCTATAGAAATCAAGAGGACAATGGGAACAGAAACTAAATCAAATGGTATTCGGGCTAATTG
>JAOWBR010162830.1:0-12123 GCA_028571145.1 Dionaea muscipula
GGGAAGAAGGGTTCTGCGGTTTTGAATTAATGACCAAACGGTAGGGTTCTGCGGTTTTGAATTAATGACCGAACGGTAGTATATTACCGTTCGGTCCCTTTTTTGGCTTTCGAAGGGTCAAACGGTAGTATACTACCGTTTTACCTCAAGTATTTCGATAGTATACTACGATAAGGTTAAAATTATCTAAAAAAAATTGAGTTCGGGTATGCCCGGCTTCAGGAGTATGCCAGAAGTAAGCGAGATGCTTAAAGTAATTGGCATCTAACAGACACATTCGACTCATTGCATTGAGTATAAAAGAAAAAGAAAACATGAATATATCAATACAGCATCATATGAGGGGACTCGGGGGAGGCGTGATCATAGTATTGAATCGACAAAATGGATGGACTAAAAGTGAAGAAACTGAAAAATCTTGGTTTTCAGTCTCTGACTCTGAGATCTGGAATCATAATCATCTTTTATTCTCCCCTGCTTTTTTTCTTCGTGATCATGGAAAATACTACTACCAACAGCGTGGAAATTGCTATTAATTCATCATTCATGGCTGCCATAAAAGGAAGAAGATTGAGACAGATCGATAGAGATTGATTTTGCCATTCTCGGAATCCGGTCTGGGTGTATTTCTCCGGATTGAGATTAGGTCAGAAACCTAGAAATCCCGTAGAAAGCCGGCGAGGCGACAGTCTCGTCCCTGCTGTGAGGATGGCGGAGAAAGCAAGCGCGGGAGGGAAGATCGGAAGCTTTGCAGCGGCGGCCGCGGCGGAGGAGCAGCCGACGCCGTTGAGTGTTGTCCCTCCTGCTGATACTGCAGCTTATGAGTTGCTGCTCGAGTGTCGGAGGAGGAGGGGAGCGGACAAGGAAAGAGAGAAACGTGAGAAAGATGAGGATGACATGAGCAGTGAGTTGATGAAGCGTGATTGGGAAGACTTTGTTGCGGCGGCGAGGGTGCGGCTGAAGCTGCCAATGACGGTGCGTGGAGGCACAGTTCTGGAAACACCGTCTAGTGGTGATGGTGGCGGTGGCGGTGAACGGGTGAGAACTAAAATTGGCGACTTCAAGCAGGAGCCCTCCGACTCCGGGAATGTCAACAAGGATCTTCAACCATCAGGTGGTGGTGACTCCGACTCCGAGCAGGTTTTGCATACTTCTTCCTCGGTTTGGATGGCTGATTGCTTTCACTAATCTGTTTTTTTAATAGTTATTTGGTTTTCTCTTTCCAGCACCACTACTTTGATTCACCCCATGAGTTTTCTGATATTTGACATCCATGTTTCTTTCTTTGTACAATTGCGGTTTCCTAAGTACTCTAGGAATCAATTCGCTATCCAAGTTAATATTTTCAAGTAGAATCTCCTTCTATGTTTACTCCTCAATCCAGGATAATGAAAATTGCATTAGCTTTCCCTTTGGAGGCAATATAGAAAAAGGTCCCGAAATTTGGACCATTTTTTAAAAAGAGTCTTAATCTTTAAGTATTATCAATTTAATACCCAAACTTTGACACATTACATTAATTTAGATCCTGCCGTTAATTCACGACTAAATCGATAACAACAGTGGCCGAGAAAGAAGTTGTCTCGTGTGAGGGACCATCTGGTGTGAGGTGTCGCCCAATGTGAAGACAACCTAAACAGAAAAAAACAAAGCAGAAAGCAGACGACACAGAAGGGCAGACGGAACGAGCAGAGCAAACACAACAAAAGAATCAACCAATAGAGCAGGCAATATGAAAATTTGGCCCTAAAAACAGATAATGTTGTTATCGATTTAGACGGGAGTTAACAAAAAGATCTAAATTAATGCAATGCATCAAAGTTTGAGTATTAAATTGATAATACTTAAAGATCAGGATTCTTTTTAAAAAATGGTGCAAAGTTCGGGACTTTTTTTAATTTTGGCTCTTCCCTTTGACTTGAAGGAAATTAGAGAATGCATAGCCAGTCACACATGACAATATCACAAGATTGTAGTGTGTGGGTAAAAAAACTATCAGGATCGTGGAAGGCTCTTGGCAGTATTCACAATCTTAGTGGTCTCAATGGATAGTTAATTTTGAAATCTGATGGTTGTGCGCACTGCAGCTGCTGACACCACATGGTGCCCGCCTTACCTTCTTTTGCGTGATATTGTCCGTTTCTAGTATGTTAAAAATGGAGTTAGGTAACTCTCATTAGTGAAGTGGCAGATTCTGACTTTCACATTCTGAGGCTTTGATTCTTCCCAGGTGGATGTTCTTGATAAGTTCAAGTCTACATCTTCTGCATCGGCATTGTGCCAGGAGAGGAAGGCCAAGAGGCCTAAGTTGGAGAATCTTTCGTCTGGTGAAGAGAATTCCTCAGGTTATTACTTAGCTCTTTCATTATACAATCAAGAATTTGTCATTCGGTGAATGAATTCCCTTGGTAATTACTTAGGTCTTTCATAATCACCTAAACAGAACAAAAAGAAAAAAAGGAAAAACTTTGCTCCTCCTATGTTCCTGTCAAACTTTCCTTACCTAACTCGTAAAGTAATGGTTTTGTAAGAGTGTTCACTCTTTTGCATCTCGGTTCCAGGATTTTTTTTTTATACTAGTACAGTTTGTTTTTCAATGTAAAAATGGGACATTTAGCTTCTTAAGTGGTCAAATCATGGTACTAGTATGCTGTAAATATGCCAGGGGAAGACATCTCAACAAAGATAAATCTTATTGGGAAATAGGGATACAAATTAGGGATGCTTGAGTTCGATACTTGAAGATGCATGTGGTGGAGAAGAACTCCTTATGATAAATTAGCAAGGGGTTCTTATTTAAGGAAGAAAGTTAAACCTGGATTGAAAACCTTATGAATTTAAAAAGGAAGAGATCCTACTCTAGAAATGTCTGGTGCAGCAGTTTATATATGATCTTTTGAAACTACCTTGCAGTTTTGTCATGTTTCATTCCTGCAACAAAGGATCCTGGAGTGCCACACATGGTGCAAGCGTGTGGCTGATCTAAGTGACGTACTCGCACACACGTCTAATGTGTGTAACAGTGTTTCTGTGTACATAGCTGCCAATGTCGGCATAGCTTTTCCTTGTGCAAAGAAGTAAGCTAGGCCATCTAGTGGAAAAAGCAAGTGATCCATTTGAAAGATGTTACAGTATTACTGGTCATCGAGTCCCTAGTCCGCCACTTGAAGAAAGCCTTTACTTGATCTTCTTCTCTTTGATTTTCTTTCTCTTCTACTTTAGGATAAAAAGCTTACTCTTTTCTAATTTAATTGATTAGAATTGTTGAGAGTTTTGCTGACTTCTTTACTTTTGGGTCTTATTACCATGTATTAGGATTAGAGCCCAAGTGGCCCATTATCAAGTAATATAAATATCTCCTAACTTCCATTGGAGAGGTTAAGGATTCTTGCCACTTTCTTGAATAACATGGTATCAAAGCTTTAATACCCTAAATTTCCCACTGCTGTCGCCTAGCATCAACATCACCACCACAACTTCTCTCTCAAAGTCACCCATCAGCACTTCTTCTCCTAAGACATAGCCAACACAACTTCTGGTCCCGACGATGGGTCCATCGTCGGGACTAGAAGCACAATGTCGGCCGGCGTGTCGTGTGGCCGCACGCACCTCTGCCCTTCCTCACGGTGGTGCTTCTTCTACTTCAGATCTACGACAATCTAGTGCCCTCGTGATCTCACCACCCACATAGGACGATTCAGGAGGCTTGGGCGAATCTTCCGTCACCGCCGTTTCTTCTGCCGATGACCCACGCCTCCCACACGCCACCCCTTACCGACGCGTGGAGCTCATGCGCCGCTGCCCTCCAGCAGCTTCTCAGGCAGAATATCCCCCTCATCCATCTGATGAGTTTTCTCTCTTGCTTCACTCGTTTATTTGCCCTCCATGTTTGTATTTGGCTCCATTGATGTCTCCTTGCTCATTATTCTCTCTGCTACATTGGTGGTTGTCATTCCTACTTGTATGATTGCTGAGTTGTTGGCTTTGTTTCAGTTGTGGAATTTTTTTTAATGTGCTTCTCTTCTTATTGTGTGCCGGTGATACAATTTTACTAACTTATGGCGGGTACATCTCAATCGGTGTCTTTGTCTTCCGAAGTTGTTTCAAATATCACCAGGCTAACCGATATTCGTCTGAATGACGCATTATTTTGAATGGTGTAAGCTTGTTGAGGTTTCTATTTATGGAATGGAGTTGGATGAACACTTGACTAAAGCAGGTCCGAGTGCTGATAAGCATCCAGTGTCCAGATAAGGCCCTGACTTGGAAGAGTGCAGATGCTCGATTGTATACTCGATTAATCAACTCTATGGAGTCATGTGTGGTGACTCTCATTACTCATTGAGACACTGTTAAGGAGGTGTGAGAGTATCTAGCTGTTTTTTATTTCGGGAGAAATAATATGAATCGTCTGTTTGATGTTTTTCCGTGCTCAGAAAGGGGATTCTACTCTTACTGATTACTTTGCATCTTTCAAAAAGACATATGAGGAGTTCAATCTTCTGATGCCTATATCTTTTGATGTGGATACTATACACCAGCAACGTGAGCAGTCAGCCATCATGATTTTTCTTAGTGGCTTGCCATCCGAGCTTGATGTTGTTCGCTCTCAGATTCTATCGAGCAAGGAGACATCATTAACAGAGCCTTTCTCTCGGACTCAACGTTCCGTTCAAACCCAATCTGGGCCTTCACATGATATTGGTGATCATACTGCCCTTGCCAGTTCTACTTCCTCTCGTGGACGGGGTTGAGGCTGCGCAGGGAGTAGTAGATACTTTTGCACCCATTGTCAGATTTTTGGCCATTCTATTGAGAGATGCTTTTAGCTACATGGAAAGCGGTCTGCCTCAGCTTCTTCATTTGATGGACGATCTACTTGTTCCTACTGTAAGGCTACTGGCCACACTCGAGAGAAGTGTTGGCAATTGCATGTGTTGTTATGAATTTGTTTGTCCCTGCTCCTCCTCCTGTGATTCCACCTGATGTGCCCCCTATTTCTACATCAGCGGTGCACAACGCTCCCTCTGCTGCCTGTTTATTTTTCTCTCCTCGGACTTGGATTATTGATTCTGGAGCTGCTGACCACATGACCAAGTCTCTAGCTATGTTGAATGATTTTTTTCCCAGTTCCTCATATCCTGGTGTTCGGGTAGCAAATTGCTCATATATTTCAGTTCGAGGGACAGGGCATGCCACTCTTACTCCTACATTACATTATCTTCAGTTTTGTATCTCACTTTTCTTTCGTCCAATCTTCTGTCTGTCAGTGCTTTGATTCGGACCCACCGCTGCAGTGTTGTGTTTTCTAGTGATCTCTGTATTTTTCAGGATCCTTTGACGAGGACGATTATTGATAGGGGTCGTCGCGTGTCAGGAGGTCTCTACGTGTTGGAAGGACTGCCTTCCCTTGCTTGTCCTACTGCCTTTCAACTTCATTGGAGTCATGGTCACCCGACACTATCCAGCCTGAAGCGTCTATGCCCTGAAGTTAAGTCTTTGTATGAGTTATTTTGTTAATCCTGTCAATTTGCCAAACATCATAGAGTCCCATATGTGTCATGTGTCAATCATCGAGCTTCTGCTTCTTTTGAGTTAGTCCATTTTGATGTTTGGGGCACTTGTCTTGTCGAATCTAAATTAGGTTTTTGATACATTGTCTCTTTTGTAGATGACTATTCCCGAATGACATGGTTATATTTAATGAAAAATCGTTCTGAGTTGTTATCTATATTTGCTGTTTTCCATGCTGAGATTTACACTCAGTTTTCTTTTTCCATCCGTATCTTCCGGAATGATAATGCACGAGAGTATTTCTCTTCATCCTTTACATCCTTCCTGACCTCTCATGGGATTATTTATGAGTCTTCCTACCCTGATACACAGTCTCAAAATGGGGTTGCCGAACGTAAGAATCGTCATTTATTTGAGATTACTCGTGCCCTCATGTTCCACATGAAAGTTCCTAAGGTGTTCTGGAGCGAAGCGGTGATGACCGCCACATATTTGATTAACCGCATGCCCTCGTCTGTGCTCGAGGGTGCGACTTCTCATTCTGTTCTTTTTCCTGATGAGTCTCTCCATCCTCTTTATCCTCTTTCATTACGCGTCTTTGGGTGCACATGTTATGATCGAGATATACGGCCCCATCGTACCAAGTTATATCCTAAAGCTCTCCGTTGTATCTTTCTTGGGTATTCTCGTATTAAGAAAGGATATCGATGTTACTTTCCTGACTTACGACGATTCTGTGTGTCAGCTCATGTTGTATTTCATGAGTCAACACCTTTTTTCTCCACATCTCCTCTGGAATCATCTCCTCCCTCCTCCTCTGTGGATGATATTCTTGTGTATGAACATGTTCTCGGTCTCCCACGCCTTACCCGCCTGCCCTCCCTTCCTTCCCTCCGCCCCTTCAGGTGTATACTCGCGGTCCTCGCTCCGTGATATGATGGGGTTCCGTAGATGCTCCTGAACCGGCCCCTACTGGCCCTGTTCCCTCGTCATTGGACTCCTCCCCTGCTGCTCCTTCGCCCGCTGGTGCCCCTGAGCTGGCTCTAGAGATGGCAATCCGGGCCGGGCCGGCCCGAATCCAGCACGACACGGTTTAAACAGTGCTTGGGTCGGCACAGCACGGTTTGGTTGTGCTTAGGCCGGCCCAACAGGGTTTCCTCAAGCCGTGTTGGGCCTTAAATCGTAGGCACGAGCACGAGCCCAGCATAGACATGGTTATGGCCCGACACGGGCACGACCCAGGCACGATTACGGCCCAAGCATTGGCACGACTCAAGCATGGTATAGTATAAATATACGTTCAATGTTGTCTGATATTTATTATCCAACTTCTATTATAATGAATTTTTTAGAACAATTTAAAGAAATAACAACTATGTTGTTTAGTGTTTATTATTCAACTTCTAATTTATTAACGAGTTGTCTATATTCAATTGTTAAAATTTTTAAAGAATATTCATAAGATCTGACTTTTCAAAATATTTTACAACCAATAAAAATAAAATATTGACAGCAATATATAAATATTTCAATTATTACTTGTATTGGTATTATATTAGATCCTAGATTTTAATGGGATAATTTTTAACATATGTTGTCTGACTATATTGATGTTTTGGATATTAATATTAATAATGTATCACATACTTCTGTTTATATTAAGGGTGTGTTAGAAGGATATAAAAATATTCTCTGGGCATGTCTAAATGTATTTGTAATTCTATGTTGGGTGTATTTGTAATTTAAATATATAATAAATTGAAATATTAAAAAACTATTCAAATTTCAACTTATAGTAATTTGTCTTTTCTTTTCATTTTTTTTAAAAAATAGTAAGAACATAATGTCTTTTATCAAATTTCAACATATATTTTTGAATATAAAAATATTTTTTAAAGAGGCGGGCCGGTACAGCACGACACGACACGATCTGAACCGTGCTTGGGCTGTTGGCCGTGCTGGGCCTTCATCCCTGTGAATTCTGGCACTGCACGGCATAGACACAACTTTCTTTGGGCACGACACGGGCACGACTTTGGCACGATTCGCAGGCACGAGCATGACACGACATGGCACGATTGCCATCACTAGCCGACTCTTACCAGTCCTACTCCTCGGTCATTGGATTCCTCTCCTACTGTTTCTCCGCCCTCCGACTTAGATGTCCTTATTGCTTTGTGCAAGGGCCAGCGGAGTTGTGCCACATATCTTATGTCTGACCATATTTCCTATGTTGGAGTCTCCTCTTCTTTGCAGGTTTTTATCTCTCAACTGGACTCTATATCTATCCCTCGTTCTCTGTTTGAGGCTATTTCTTCTCCTGGGTGGCGATAGGCTATGGTTGAGGAGATGGACACCCTCATGGCTAATCAGACTTGGGATCTAGTTTCATTACCTCCAGACAAGCGGGCTATTGGCTGCAAGTTGGTGTATGTGGTTACAGTTCATCCGAATGGCTCTGTGTCTCATCTTAAGGCCCGCTTGGTGGCTAAGGGGTATGCTCAAGTCTATGGCCTTGACTATCGTGAGACATTCTCGCCTGTTGCCAATATGGTTTCAGTTCGTCTCCTTATTTCTCTTGCTGCTTCTTCTGGGTGGCCCTTACATCAACTTGATATTATGAATGTCTTTCTTCATGAGGATTTACATGAGGAGATTTATATGGAGCAATCGCCTGGGCTTGTTGCTCAGGAGGAGTCTGGCTGCGTCTGTCGGCTGAAGAAGTCACTGTATGGCTTGAAACAATCTCCCAGAGCTTGGTTTGGGAGGTTTTGCTTCGCTGTATTAGAGTTTGGGTTGCAGAGATCGGCCAAAGATCACTCTGTTTTCTATGGTCATTCTGATGTTGGGTGCCTGTTTCTTATGGTTTTCGTGGATGATATTGTGATCACGGGGAGTGATGATACACGGATTACTGCCTTGAAGGCATTCTTACAGCAACAATTTCATACCAAAGATCTTAGTTCATTACGGTACTTTCTTGGTATTGAGGTTGCACGCTGTCAGCGTAGGATTTTCTTGTCTTAACGTAAATATGCTCTAGACCTCTTACATAACACTAGGATGTTGGGTGCTAAATCCAGCGACACTCCTATGCTTTCGGGAGTGAGATTTACACTTGAAGAAGGTAATGCTTATAGTGATCCTAACAGATATAGACACGTGGTGGCAAATTGAATTACTTGGTCATCACACGACCAGATATTGCCTTTCCTGTGAGTGTTATGAGTCAGTTTCAAGGGACATCCAGGTCGAGGCCTGATATATTCCAATTATGGACATAGCCGTATAGAGAGATTTTCAGATGCAGATTGGGCTGGTTCACCATATGATCGTAAGTCTACCATATTGTGTATTTGTTGGTGGCAACCTAATCTCTTAGAAAAGCCAGAAACAATCAGTTGTAGCTCGTTCTAGTGCAGAATCAGAATATCGGGCCCTTGCTCATATTACCAGTGATGCTACTTTTATCCACCAGTTACTCGTTGAGTTGCAGTATGCAGCACCCCGACTTATAGAAGTGTGGTGTGACAGTCGGTCTGCTATTCACATTGCATCAAATCCAGTGTTCCACGAGAGAACAAAGCATATTGAGGTTGACTGCCATTTTTTAAGGGATAAGCTATTAAAAGTTGATATCGCGTTTAGTCATGTGAAGACCGTTGATCAACGTGCGGATATTCTCACTAAGCCGTTTGCAGGAAGTCCGGTACAATTTATTTGTAACAAGTTGGGCATCGTTGATATTTATGCTCCAACTTGAGGGGAAGTGTTGAGAGTTATGTCGACTTCTTTACTTTTGAGTCATATTACCATGTATTAGGATTAGAGCCCAAGTGGCCTATTATCAAGTAATATAAATATCTCCTAACAGGCTAACCTCCATTGAAGAGGTTAAGGATTCTTGCCACTTTATTGAATAACAAGAATAAAGAGAATTGAGAACAAATCTTCTATGGAAGAAGGATCCAATCGACTACGAACAGGTTTAGTGTAGCCTAGTTGGGTTGTTCACTTGTTCTTATATATGAGAACTCATACTTATATATGAGAACCAATCTTAAAATTAGAAACTTTACTTTTCACCCTTCGGGTACGGCCAATGGTCAAGATTATATCGTACATATTGCCAATGTGTCCCAAAACTTTCCCCTTTATTTTTTTTCTCCCCGTTGGTTTGGATTCCAGGTTAAGAATAAAATATCTTATTTTGAAACTGATCCTCACATAGGTAGGTGTTCTCATAAGAGGGCTTGTATGTATGTGTATATGTAATACATGAAGAGAAGTATATAATGCCTCGTCTTCGGGGAAAGGGAAGTCCCTCCCGGAAAAGTTTTCCGTCCCGTTTAATCTATGATAGTTTTGAACAAGGAAGAAAAAGCAATGCGAAGTACTTGTAAGTTCTTAGGTTTTAATATGTTCATTTTTAGGTCAATAGTTATTATTTTCCTTTTAGATTTATATATTGTGATTGAAATATTGAGGTGGATGTATGGATGTTAGAAAAAGATAGATCCCCAATGATGCTATAAGATAGAAAGTTGAGGACAAGGTGAGTGAGATACAGTCAAGGTGGTACAAATATATTGTAAACAAAGGCAAAGAAAATAATAGGAAAGCTTACTTTCATTCACTAAGGGTTAAATCCTTATATACTACTACTTATAAAAGTACCAGATAGCTAGCACAATATATCTCATAACACTTCCCCTCAAGGTGGAGCATAGATGTTAATCATGCCCAACTTGTTACATAAGAAATCAACACGACCTCCCGCTAATGATTTGGTGAGAATATCAACAAGTTGATCACAAGTCTTCACATGGCTCAGTACTATATCACCTTTCTGGAGCTTCTCTCGGACAAAGTGATAATCCACCTCAATATGCTTTATACGCTCATGAAATACTGGATTTAAGGCAATATGAACAGCTGACTTGCTATCACACCACAAGTGAGCGGGTCTTGGAGAAGAATATCTCAACTCATCCAGTAACTGCTGAAGAAAGGAGATATCACTACTCAAATGGACTAAGACACAATACTCAGACTCAACACTAGATCTGGCCACAACAGTCTGTTTCTTACTCTTTTAGAAGACTAGAATGCTACCAACAAATACACAATAACCCGTGGTGGACTTACGATCAAATCGTGAACCATCCCAATCAGCGTCAGGGAACCCATCTATACGCTGATGACCATGATCACTGTAGAGTAAGCCACGACTAGGATGTCTCTTAATATACCTGAGAATATGTATGGCAGCTTCCAAATGAGAAACTCGGGGGTCAGACATGAATTGACTAACCACACTAACAGAGAATGCCATATCAGGGCGAGTAATAACAAGGTAGTTCAACCTACCCACTAGCTGCCTGTATCTATCAGGATAAACACACACTTCACCATCTTCAGGTGCAAGCTTTGTCCCTGGGAGCATAGGAGTGCCACTAGGTTTTGCACCTAACATGTCAGTGTCCTGTAGGAAGTCCAGGGCATTCTTGCGCTGAGACAAAAAAATTCTTCGTTTGCAACGAGCTACCTCAATCCCCAAAAAATATCTCAAGGAGTCAAGATCTTTAGTCTGAAACTGATTCTGAAGAAAAGTCTTTAGGGAGGCAATTCCTGCAGTATCATTTCCAGTAATAACAATGTCATCCACATAAACCACAAGGAAAATACAACCAGTACTAGAGTGACAAAAGAATACCGAATGGTCTTTGGCAGACCTCCTCAAAGCAAAGTCCGAAATCACAGAGCTAAACTTTCCAAACCATGCTCTAGGGGATTGCTTCAACCCATATAAGGAATTCTTCAACCGACACACATAGCCAGACTTCCCCTGAGCAACCATCCTGGAAGGTTTCTCCATATAAACCTCCTTCTGCTGATAACCATGAAGAAATGCATTCTTCACATCAAATTGATGTAAAGGCCACTGAGAAGAAGCAACAAAAGAAATAAGCAGACGGACAGAGGCCATCTTGGCCACTGGAGAGAAGGTCTTGGTATAGTCCACGTCATACACCTGGTCATAACCTTTGGCCACTAAGCGGGCCTTCAAACGTGCAACAGAGTCATCAGGATTCACCTTTACGACACCCACTTACAACCAATAGTCCGCTTCCCTGGAGACAGGGGAACAAGGTCCCATGTCTGATTAGCCTCAAGGGTGGCCATCTTCTCATCCATAGTCTGTCGCCATTCAGGAGAAATAATAGCCTCAGATAAGGACCGAGGAGTAGGAATAGAGTCCAAGGTAGAAACAAAGGCATGCTGAGAAGGAGACACATCAGCATAGGAGATATGAGCAGTCATCGGATATGAAGCACAACTACGCTGACCCTTGCAAACAGTAATAGGAACATCCAAGTCGGAGGTGGGAGAGTCACTGGAAGAATTCACATAGGAGCAGGAGCGGATGAAGGATCAATAGTATGAGCAGAATCAGCAGGAATAGGTGCAGAAGAATCAACAGGAGTAGTAGTGGATGAAGGATCAGTAGGGTGAGCAGGATCAGCAGGAATAGGTGCAGAAGCATCAACTGAACCCCAAGAAATCACAGAGCGAGGGCCCCGAGTATAGACCTGAAGAGGTGGAGGA
>JAOWBR010162841.1:0-12123 GCA_028571145.1 Dionaea muscipula
ACACTATAAATAATTCTCTTTCTCTCCCCTCCCTTCCCCTACCCCTCCACTCCCCTCCCCTCCCCACCATTCCTCTCCCCTCCTCTACTTGCCATTAACCTTCATCTAAACAGGCCCTAAGGAAAAATAATATAACTAGTTTCCTAATAGTCTATCTGATTTTATGAGACACCCAGCATCCACAAGGTCATGAGTTTAAATCTCTAAAACTATCTATACCACTATGTGGTTGGCTAGCTACAAGCTGACTCGTTAACTAACTTACTCAGTTTCAACGGATTACATGGTTTGCGGACGTTTTGAGATTAGCTCGCTCAACACAGCGACACCCTTGGATTATCAAAGAAAAGGACAAATAACATCAATATTTAGTTTAATACACCTTACATACATGTCCACCAAATTCTGTGGTAATCCATCTGGGCCTCGGTTCCGCTCCAAATGATGTCCAGCACCATTCTTTGAAAGAGTCATAGTCATAATCATATGTCTGGAACATGCTATTGTCTTTGCTACTTGACATTGGCATAACCATCTCAGTGCATGCCTATAGAATTGGACAGGAATGAATGAATGAAGATGTTACGATATTGATCAAATATATCATTCTTTGAGGAAATATAAACGAAGGAAATAGGGAAGAGTTCAAATGCTGGCATACAACATTCTAGCACGAGTAAAATAAAAACAACACGATCACTTCCCATTAGGTAAAGTCAATCACACGTATCTGTAGGATACATGCACACAAGATCTGACAATTATAGTGTGCTGGCTGTCGGCTACCTAACACGCACAGTCCTAACCTAATCTAAAGAAGCAAGACGTCTTGCTTCCTAGTTGATGGAGGTCTTTATTCAAAGGTAGGAAAGCATACTCAATGATCAACGAAGCGTAATCTTCTGAAGTATTGTACTATAAAGAATGATGAAATGAATCGACATGCATAATTTTTTTTTCCAATAGATTAGAAAATGTGGATTTTGAAAAGAAATACAGTTTACGAATTGCAAAACGTTTAATTACTCATCCGTATCAATAGAATCTTTTTCATTTTTATACTAATTATTTTAATGAAAATGAATTTTCTTAAACAGTTAGTTTCCCCTAGCTTGTAGGAACGGGATGTGATGGCATTACCAAAAGTACTCTTTCCCACCCCGAGTGGACAACCTAAGCCTAGTTCTTACTATAATCTGTATGAAAATGTATAGGAACATAGCAATAAAAATCATAGACAATACCTGCCAGTTCCAACCGTTCATGCCATGAGGATCATCATCAAGGTCGAAGCATTTGACTGACCCGGTATAGTTGTAATAGACACTCACTCCCTCAAATATCCGGTCTAGAATGCTGACCACATCAGAAGCACTGTCAATTTTTTTACATACCTGGACCAAAACAAAGATAATTAAGAAGAAGGTTGCCGCAAAAGGTAGATAAACAGACAAGGAGAAGATAAACAGGCAAGAAGATTCTACTGTGAGGTGAAACGAGCATGGGGGAGATAATCCTCAAACTATAGGAAAGCAGGCCAGGTTTTTATTTGATTTATGTGATGTGTATCCTTTGTGGCCTATATTGGTGTGTTCTGATACCCATTAGCATACGTTAGAATTATGATCGATATGTATATTCTGTTTCTTGGTTTAAGATAGTGTTTTATTATTTATTGTTACCCGAGATAGTGTTTGTAGCTCAAACCTAATCTTTTGATTAGGTTATGATGGTGCGTGTTAGGTAGCCAACAGTTAGCGCACTAAAATTGACGGATTCTGTGTGCATGTATCCTACCTTATATGATTCCGGTCAGTTTGCCATTGGGAGGATTTGTTCCAGCACGGGTTCCTACCTATTTTTGGTCGAGTGCCCGTGCTTGCACTCGGTTCCGTACGTGTTTTGTTGGATGTTTGTGCTTTAGTCGCATGGAGGAGTTGGCGTCATCGCTGTCCGAGAGGTGTTCGCGAGGCTTCCTTCACCCGGTGGTCGCCCGGCCCGTGCCCGTTGATCACCCGATCCATGGCCGTCTCACACCGGTCCTCACCCGACGCCGGCCGCCTTCGCCCAGTGACAGACTGACTGTTACTCGACGCCGACTACTAGACATCAACTCACTTCGGCCTACAACCGGCTCCAGCCTAGCGCTAGGTCCTTCGCCCAACCTTCACCCGGCCCCGGGTGTATTATGGATTTTAGGGTTTTGTTTTGATTCTATTTTTTCCCGCATGTTGGCTATTTAAAGCTTTTAAGCTTCTTTTGTAAAACTCAGACCATTTATGATGAAAATAAAAAGAGGTTCTCCCTTTTTAGTTCCTATGGAGCTTTGATCTTATTGGTGGATTCCGAGACGATCGCCCGACTTATCGATCTAGCTTACGCACTCGTTCATGGCGTGTTTAATTTCGCGGTTCGTTTTCTTTCATTTTGATTCGTGTCTCGGACAAGTTCCCTAGATTCGATTCAAGTGAAGGTCCTGTTGAAAAATTATCAATATATATTATTTATTGTGACAATTCCGTCATTTCCAACAGGTGTTCGGGTTAAGGATCGATCCAAGTCTGTTGAATCAAAGGTCCTGAGTATTCAACCTCGAGTGGGTTCTGTCACAGGTCGGCCAAGTTCGCGTCGGTATCAGAGCCTACTTCAATCAGGTTTGTCCATCTTTTCTATCTTTCAATTCTCATTCCTTCATTGTTTCGTGATCTTGATTTCTTCGTGTCGTCTAGTCATCCTAATTTGCTTTTGCGTTGAGTCTTCTTGAATTCCTGCATTAGGGTTTGCATCTTAGCCGTCAAAACTTAAAAAAATCCAATCTTGATTTCAGTTTTGCCCTATTCTTGAAAACCCTAGAAATTAGGATTTAGTCGAATTGAGTCTTCTTTATCGAGTCTTGAATTATCGTTTCAAAACAAAAGGGATAGATTCGTAAAACCCTAGAAAATCAACGAAAAAAAAGATCCTTGAAGCAACAAAGAAAAAAAAAAGTCCTAGTCCTTGAATTAAAAAAAGGGAACGAAATTGCTTATAAAAAAAAAAAGAAGGAAAAGCAAAAGGATCAACTTCGAAAAAAAAAACACGAAGGGATAAAAGTCGCGGATCTTGAATTTAAAAGAACTTTATTAGACTCAGCTTTGGAATCTATCGGTGCTAGTCTTCTTGGTTGAGTTCTTGTTTCCCAAAAATTGTTCGTTTTAATTCCTTCAGCGTGTCTGTCACTCTTTTCGTTCTTTATTCTGTTCCTGTTGAGTTCCTGTTCGTTGGTTAGTTCTCAGTGATTGTTCCCTGTGAACCTGCCTTTGATCTGTAGCTCTACGGGAACTATTAGAGAGAATTGAGTGGTAAAAAGCTAAAGTGTGTGAGCAAATTAGAGGGTAAAAGCCAATTTAGTGTTATACACACGAGCGATACACACGTGAGGTTTATTTACTTTTTTTACTATACTCTTAGAGATGGCGGGAGAGCAAAATAATAGTGAAAATGGTGAGAATAGAGGGGCGATGGAGTTAGCGGTGCGATTAGAGCATATGATTCGAGGAGAGATGGAGAATGTTAACGCTCGGTTAGATAGGTTGGAGGAGACACATGTTGAGTCGCCTCAAGTGAATGAGGGGCATAGGAATAGTGATCGGTTGAGGCGTGATAATTATTATGATGAGTTTGATGATGATGGCTCTTCAGGTAGTTCTAGGAGAGGAGACCGGGATAGGAGAGTTAGGCTTAGAAACAATGATGTGCTTGGCGGGATTAAATTAAAAATGCCTGCTTTTCAAGAAAAGTCTGACCCTGAAGCTTATATGGAGTGAGAGAAAAAGATGCAGTTGATTTTTTTATTGTTGGCGATATACTGAGAAGCAGAAAGTGAAGTTAAACGTTGTGAAGTGTACCGATTATGCACTTATTTGGTGGAATCAGCTTATGATTAGTAGGAGGAGGAATAGAGAGCAACTTGTTAGGACTTGAGCTGAGTTGAAGATGAGGAAGCGGTTTGTGCTTAGTCATTATTATCAGGATTTGTATCAGAAGTTGCAAAGGCTTACCCAGGGGAGTAAGAGTGTGGAGGATTACTACAAGGAAATGAAAATTGATATGATTAGAGTTGATATAGAGGAAGATTGGGAGGCCACTATGATACGTTTCCTTAATGGGTTGAATAGAGAGATTGCGAATTTAGTTGAGTTACAACACTATGTTGAGATTGAGGAGATGTTACATAAAACTGTTAAAAGTTAAGCAGCAACTCAAGAGGAGGAGTACTCGAGCTACTTCAGATGTTCATTCCACTTCATGGAGGGTGAGTGTGTCTACAATGGTGGAGCAGGCACGAGTTCCTAGTGCTATCAAGCCAAAGACTACACCTACACTGGCGGGAGAACGTGGTAAAACTGAACCCCCTACTACTAATGTTAGAAATCGAGACATTATTTGATTTAAATGTCAAGAGAGGGATCATATTACCAATATCCCAATAGGAGGGTGATGGTTATGTTGGACAGTGGTGAGGTGGTTACCGTAGTAATGGTATGCCTCCTTTGGAGGATCGTTCATATTCTGAGGAGAATGTACCCGATGCACTTACGTTGATCTCTAGGAGGGCATTGAGTATTTGGATTAGCAGTGTTGAAAAGGCCCAATGAGAGAATTTATTTTATACTCGCTGTTATACAGAAGACAAAGTGTGTAGCGTGGTTATAGATAGTGCAAGTTGTACGAATGTTGCTAGTACTACATTGGTTGAAAAGCTAGAATTGCCTACAATAGTTCATCCCTAACTTTATAAACTGCAATGGTTAAATAGCAGTGGAGAGTTGAGGGTGAACAAGTAAGTGACTGTTCTGTTCAAGATTGGGAGGTACGAGGATGAAATTTTATGTGATGTGATTCCAATGCATGCGAGTCATTTGTTGTTAGCGTCCTTGACAGTTTGATAGGCGAGTGGAGTTATGACGGTTATGCTAATAAATTTTCACTTATATTTAATGGTCGTTCAATTGTTCTTAAGGCTTTAACTCCTCAACAAGTATATGAAGATCAAAAGAAATTGCAAGAGAGTGAAAAAAAAAAGAGAGAGACGTCGACAAAAGAAAGAGAGAAAAGACAATTATAAACTCGACTAGTGTGGAAAAATCTAAGGGAAGTGAAAAGAAACAAGAGATGAGTGAGGAAAAGCCTATATTGTGAGGAAAATTTTGCTTTATCTAGCTTTGTTATTTCTTCTTTGTAGGAAAATGATGAAGTCCACTCGAAAGGAGAAACTTTGCGGGGGTGGGGTGTTGAATTGTCTAGTCAAGATTTTGTCGATAATGAGGTGAATACTCATGTGAGCCCGTTTATGCTCACTCCTACCGTGGATGAGGTAAGGTCGTTAAGCGTTGGTTGTCTAGTTGGCACTTCGGTAAGTTGTGGTCATTCTATTTCTAGTTTCGATGAGCTGCTTCTTGATTTGCATGATTCTTATGTGCTTTCGAGAACTGGTTTTGACATTAGCTTTATATCGGATTATGCGTTTGTTGTGAAACCCGATTTACTTAGGGTGTTATTTGATGATCCGTTTTATGTTGATACATTTTCGTTCTCAGATTTTTATGATGCGCAAGCTACTCTATTTGGTACAAATATTGGTTGCTGAAAGGGTGGCGAGCGGAAGCCTACGTTCACTTCTTTGTTACCTTTATTTCCTCTATCTACCATCTTTCAGTTTGTGTCTTTTGATAGATTTTCTGCTTCGTTTCTCATTGTTGGGGTTCGTTTTGATGTTTTAGTTGTCGGTTTGGTATTGTCCTTTTCATCCTATGGCGCTTCGTTTTCTATTTTGTTGCATTTGATTTTTGATCCCGAACACGGGCTTTGGGTATTTCGTTGTCATCTAGTTTTGATTGACATTTTGTGGTTTTGTCCACATTTTGGTTCTATTAGTTACGTCTTGTGTGCTATTTGTTTTTCTTATTTTTGATTTGCGTCTTTTTCTTATAGGGGCCGAAATGATTTGAGGGCAAATTCTTTTCAAGAAAAGGGGGATGATATGATTCCGATCGGCTTGCCATAAGGAGGATTTGTTCCAGCTCGGGTTCCTACAGGTTTGTGGTCAAGTGCTCATGCTCGTGTTCGTGCTCGCACTCGATTCCGTACGTGTTTTGCTGGACATTTGAGCTGTTTTCTGACCTTAGTTGCGTTGGCATCATTGCTACCCGAGAGATGTTCGCGAGGCTTCCTTCACCCGGCGGTCAACTAGCCCGTGCCCAGCGATCACCCACTCTATGGCCGTCTCCCACTGGTTCTCACCCGGCGTCGCCCGCCTTTGCCCGACAACAGACCGACTGCTACCCGATGTCGGCTATTGGACACTATCTCGCTCCGACATTCAACCGGCTCATGCCCGATGTCGGGTCCTTCGCCCATCCCCGGGTGTGTTAACGGGTTTTAGGGCTTTGTTTTGATTCTATCTTTTCTCGCACGTTGGCTATTTAAAGCATTGAAACTTCTTTTGTAAAACTCAGACCATTTATGTCGAAAATAGAGAGTTTATCCCTTTTTAGTTTCTTTGGAGCTTTGATCTTATCGGTGGATTCTGAGACGATCGCCCGATTTATCGATCGAGCTTCCGCACTTGTTCGTGGCATCTTTAATTCTGCGGTTCGTTTTCTTTCGTTTAAGTTCCCTAGGTTCGATTCAAGTGAAGGTCTTCGGGCCAAGGATCCATCCAAGTCTGTCGAATCAAAGGTCCGGGGGTATTCAATCTCGAGCGGGTTCCGTCACAGGTCGGCTGAGTTGTGGCACTAAGGATATATGATGCCGACCCAACTCAGTGGGGTGTGACTTTGTTATTGTTGTTGTATCCTTGGAGGCAGGAAGATTGATAGACAAAAAAAAGAAAAGAGAAAGCTTATATGCATCAAACATGCAAGTCATGAAGTAATTCTCAGTATGAGAGCCTACCTCTTTTATGGGATTTCCAGGCAGAGGCATCAAAAACTCTGACGGATATGGATAGTCCACCATGGCTAAATAACTATAAGCAGATTCTAACCAATTAGAAAGGTCCCCGACGCTATTCAGCTCCCTGTTGGTTGTGGCATTGATTGAGGAAGAAGCTGATCAACAAACCATAACCGAGGCATAAATTCCTAATATATTGACGCACATAAGAAGCTAAAGTAATCCTTGACCTGCATAGACGGAACTTTTGGGACAGGTGAACAAGGCCATCGTCTATTTGACTCTCCAATGACAATGCATCCCAGGATTCCTTTATTGTGTTGAAGCAACTGACGCTTTCACGCTGCATCAGAACAAAAAGTTTCAGTGCAGCAACGTCTCAGGTACTTCTTGCAAACTAAAGAGAAGAGCCATGAGAATGTACAGACCTTAAAGTCATTGGAGACGACATCATAAAAGGTTTCAGGCGGCACAATATCTTCAAACTGAAGAATAGGTGCAGAAGAAGCTAGTGCACCTATTGCAACATGTGGATACTTGAGCCTCATCCATGCAGCTAGCACTATGTTCCAATTGTATAACTATATTAGAATCTAGCTAGGTAGTATCTTGCTCAAATTCATTCCATACAAATGGAGCTGAAAATGACCAAAGAGTTCTAGAGACGTATACACTATGGTAACAAACCAACCACAAGAAAACAATATCACATTAGAAAGAAAATCACCATGCAAAGTCATGAGTTCTAAGTGTTTGGTATTACTATGAGGCTGATCATCTGTAAGGCTCAGGGCCAGCCTTGCAATACTCGGGGCCCAAGGCGAACCAGTCGAACGAGGCCCTTAATTATTTTTAACAAAATATCAACAAAAAAATTCAATGCAAATAACATCTTATCATCAAACCAAGAACATGAAAAATAAAAAAATGCAAAACTATAAAATTAATAACTTATCATCAATCCAATGTAAAATAACAAAAGAACTAGCAAAACTAGTCAATAAACAACTGTGTCCCAATTTTCAACGAGCCGACAATCTATAAATCGCATCAACAAAGGTCATAAGCAAAAACATCCAAATAGACCACGGGAATTCAGTCCCAAACATGTAGAAAGAACCCACCAGAGATCATAAGAATTATCCAATTGATTACAAAAAATTTTAATCTAATAGCGGGGGCAAAATCAGGAAAATCCGATTAACATGGTAGAAATAAACATGAAATAAAAAAGAAGTTAATCAAGAATCAAAAATGAAGAAAAAGAGAGGGAGAGACCATGGGGTCCAAAGGCCATCACACGCCATGCTAATTAACCTCTAAACTCCTCCACCATTTCTGCCCCTCTCTCTTCTTCCTCCTCCTCCTCCACCTCCCAACTCCTTCACCATCTCTTCCTGCTCTTCCTCTCCACTACACTCAACATGGGGCCCTAATTTTTTTCATAGTTTGTGGGGGCCTAAAGCATATGCTTTAGTGGCCTTACCCAATGGCCGGTATTGGGTAGGGTCCAGTTGGACGAAATTGTCATCCCTAGTAGTGTAGTTGTTGGATTTTTTTTTTATATATTTTTTTTGTATGGTTGAGCCCCATTTAGCATATGTCTATGACCTTTGTTATTGTATTCCTTTACATTCTCATACATTATTGTCCATTAAGATACGTTAGCATTACGTTGAATATTTATATTTGATATATGTTATATTGTTATAGTTTGTATACTGTTGTTTTTAACTCAAACCTAATCTTCTGATTAAATTAGGACAGTGCATGTTATAGTCGACAACCAGCGCATTATAATTGTCGGATCTTGAGTGCATGAATCTTACAGACCTAGTGGGAAGTGATTGTTGTTGTTGTTGATATTGGTTGATGACATTCAAGCAATAGTTGTGAAAAAGAAGATACCCAAATGGGTACCTTTGGTATGTGACTCTAGGAAATGGGAAAGGGATGTTGGACCCAAGTGTTAAGGGTTACAACCTATAGGTGTGATTATGCTTTTCTCATTTCTCTTGCACCATGCAAAACCAAACTCCATTCAAGAATATGTTTAACTTGATTTGAAATGTGTGTTGTGTGATCAAGAATGGAATGGTGGATTTATGCTTTAGGCAATGTTGTACTCGAGGGGAAAGATAACCTGGATTTTTCATGTTCAGGTAAGCCAAGCCAAGCCAAGCCATCACGCTTCTCTTTGATTCTGGAGAATCAACTTGTTTTTGTGGTACTTTTTTACAGGGTGGGTGGTACATTGTCTAAAGGAAAGGACTTGCTAAAGGATATATAGTTTTCTTCTTCCTCCTAGAATGAGCCATCAGATGCAACCGCCATATACTTGTTCCTCTTCCCCGGTGCAGATGCCGGCAAAGAGGAAACGTGGGCGCCCAAGGAAAGATGAGGGCCAAAGCCAATCCCAAGTTGAAAAATCGCTTCATAAACTTCTTCCCGTGACTGCAGTCCACCAGGTAGATCAATCAACTGTAGTCCCGTTACCACCGTACGTTGACAAGGGGAAAGAACAACGTGTTGATGATGCAGACCAAGCAGGAGGACTCAATAATGATGATGAAATGGTGGGACAAATCGTGACAGGAGTAGTGGAGTCTGTATTTGATGCAGGATACCTGCTAACGGTGAAGGTCGGGGACACTTATATGAGAGGTGTCGTCTTCCAAGGGGATAAGATTGTTCCCATCACTTCACAGAATGATATTGCACCCAATGTGAAGATGTACCCTAGGAAGCAGCAGCAGTTTGAGAATGCTCAGATTGAGAAGCACAAGGGCCATGGATCTTCCTCTTCCTCTTCCTTGCCTATGGCTATGGCTATGGCTCATGAGAACCATAATGTTGTTCCAGCGGAGCAGCAGCAGCAGCAGCACACAAGACTAGTCTTAGTTCCAGAGCCAGAGGTGTCTCCTGAGCCAGGGCCAAGCCAGCAGAGTCATGATGGAAACCAGGATCAAAGTCAGAATGAGCCAGAAAAGAAGGGGTTGAACTTGAATGAGAAAGACAAAGACGGGCTGCTGCTGCCAAGTGAAGATGGCCCAGATACGATGATGATGGAACCGGGTCTTACTTCTGATTATGACAACCAAAATGGTATTGGTGGTGTCGTGCAGGAAGAAGGCGAGAGCTTGGTTGAGAAACAAGGCAAAGAGATCGGAAGTCCCAACGGAGGGAACCACAATGCACCACCAGTACCACCACCGGAAGCTGAAAATGTGGCGAGCATGATGATGATGATGATGCCCATCGACCAGCAGAACAACGAGACTTTGAACGAACTACCGAATAAAGGAGATGATCAAGAATGTAAGGAGGAAGCTGGTAGCGAGTTGAAAGAGAAGCTGCCTTGTTTGCAAATGGAGAAAGCAGCAGAGGAGGAGCCCCGGACAAAGGCAATATTGAATGTCCACAGCACGATAACGACGGATGATAAGTCAAGTGATCAAGCGATCGTGGACAACTTAACCAAGACCGACTTGAATGAAGGGCTCCTCGAACCAGAAGCTGGCCAGCCATCGGCTCCTAATTGTCCACGGATCGGCTCGGGGCAGGGAGCTATATATGGCGAGTATGAGAATAGAGGCAACAGCCGCGAGGCTATGGATTGTGAGTAGCTAGAAATGGTTGTTTGAACTTTGGTTCATTTCATTTTGGTAAACCTTGTATTCTTCGTTTTGCCAACCACGGTTGAGTTTTGTCATTGATTGATAAGCTAGGGATCCATAATTTTTTTTTAGGACCCACAAATTGTGTGGCTATGAAACTGTTACCTCAGCATTCCTTTTAGTTCTGTTTCCAGGTTTCATGCCAAATAGTGTTAGATAAATATAATTCATGAGTTCTATTATAAGATTGATATTTTGGTGAAGTTGATTTCTCAATATGATATTAGTGCATATATTATCTTGGGTTACGAGTTCGAATCCTGTCAATATGACCCCACAGTATACAATCCACAGTTTAAAGTTGATTTCTTAATAAATAGCAAGATCCCTAATGGATGTAACGAAAAAGATAAAACATAATGTTGCAGTAACTTTTTGATGAAAGATATTGAAAATTGTCACTTACATGTAACACTCGAATTATGGGCCTCGGCCCATTCTTCGTAAAACAACAAAAATGGGGAACTTTTGCCTCTGGCGATAAACCGACCATTGGCGTCGTTGCAGTGACGGCGATTAGCAGAGCAGTTGAAAAGACCAATGTTATCAAAATCACGATTTTACTTGTAAAAATGTACGTTTCTACGAGTTTAGACCCTTAAAACGTGTTTACTCGGTATAAAAAAAGTATATTGGTAAAATCGGGTAAAAACACAATTAAAATCGTTAAAATCGGTAGTTTTTAACCTTTTTTTACGATTCTAAAATAAAAGTTGAAAACAAAAAAACAAAAATTGAAAAACAAAAACACATAATGTGATTACTTTTTTCTTTCTTTGATGAAACAGTAGTACCATTGTTTTTTTTTTATAAAACGATCGTATACTATTATTTTATAAAAAAATTTAAAAAAAAAAAAAAAGATAAAATTTAGACACAGCACCAAAAGTTGTTCTCAAATATAAAAGCGGAAAATTTAAAAAATAGAATCCGTAGCATTATCTCACCACCTAAATCGCGATCCCCCATCTCCCTCCCCACTCTGACCTCTCTCGATCTCCCATCTTCCTCCCAACAAACACCAGTACACCACGCACCAAGGAGAGCAAGTTGCCGACTACATTGACCGGTGGAGCCTAAGCCTGAGCCTAAGACGAATCAGCCTGGAGCTTGGACATACCAATGAGAAATCGACAGCGAACCTGGCTACGGATAGCGAACCAAGGAGAAATCGAAAGACGGACGATAGTTGATTTCAACCCAAATCTTGTGGTAAGAACCTAAACCCACTTTAATTCCTCCCATCTTGTAATTTAATGGTTTGATTTTGTGGGATTGTGGAATTTGTGGGAAGAAACTAAGGGCGTAAACGAGGTGAGCCGAGTATTTTTATAAACGAGCTAAGCTTGTTTAATTATACCGAGTCTGAGCTCAAGTTCGAGCTGGACCTTGAGCTTGACGAGCTCAATGACATAAAGTTAAAGTTCGTCTCGGTAAGCTCGACAAACACTATATCTGTTATACCCCGGATTTTGTGACCATTTTTATATTGATTTATGCTCATTATTTT
>JAOWBR010162852.1:0-12122 GCA_028571145.1 Dionaea muscipula
CAAAATTGTAAATTTTTTTAAAAAGATGCTGTGTTTAGTAAATTGAGGTGCTGCGTTTAGGGACTAACGAGAAAAAGCTGGACACGAGCAAGCCAGTGAGCTTGAAACGAGGCGAGCACGTCCAAACCTCGATTACGTGTCCTCTTGTATCATTCCATTTGCCGCGAAAACTCCTCATCTCATCACCCTCCCTCTTCCGTTTCCCCTTCCAACGACCTCTTCTCGCTTCGACTTCCTTCCCAGTCCCCACGCAGCCATCACTCTCTCGTGTTCGCATTTTTTTGGCTGCTTGAAAAATGCTCGTTAATCCCATAATCACCCTCGTTAACTTTATTAAACCCCTCCACCACCACCACCTCCGCCACCACCGCGGCCGCCGCCAATGACCGGATCACCACCTTTGTCATCCTCCACCGCATCTACTCCTCCTCCTCCCGACGATCTCTTCCTCCTAACGCCGCCGTCCACGGCCACCAAGGTCAAGCTCAAGAAGATCCCTCAAATTTCAGGCCGCCGTTCCCAAAGCGAAAACGAGGTCGCCGCTGATGAGGAAGGGGATGGTGACGATGACGATAATGACAACGACGACGATTCTTCGTTGATTGCCCCGTCGACGCTCGGGCTTAATACTATTCGGACGAGATCGGTCCCTTCGCCGCTGAAGATCGCGGTTACGCTGCCGCGATCGGAGGCGCTGGATGTCGGTGAGAAGAAAGACGCTGCGGCGGCGGTTGGAAGGAAATTCATTGTTCCCGATAATGATTCACTTGCCGTTCATCAAGGTCTGCTTGTAAAGTTTGCTCTGATGTTGCTTTTTAATCTTTTTTTAGTCTGGTTTGAACTGAAAGGTCCTTTTGAATTTGGTTTTGGATGGATGATTGATCAGTGAAGCTGAATCTGCATAGCTATATAAGATTTTGATTCATGAAAATGTATTGGAGATTGGTGATCGGCTGATCGCTTTAGATTAATTAGTGATTCATCAAATATTCTTAGGATAAGTTGGATAAAGGTGAGTGCAAGTTTTGTATTGGGAGTGGGATAGGTGGTGGGGAGCTGAGTTTGGGGTGAAGAACTTGCTCAGTAAGGAATTCGCTTATGATCGATAAAAGAACGATAATACAATTTACTAGGAAATTAGTGATAGAAGCAAAGTGGCTTCAGAGAAGCTGATAAATGCTTTTCACGGTATTGGAAGAACATCGAGTACTGAAGGAAGTTGTGTTGTATGACATTGGATATTGAACTGAGCCAAAATGAATGAGAGAAAAGCCCACTCTAGACTACTGTTGGATTTAACGCAAGAGTTCTGTTTATTATTAGGAAAGAGGGCTGCATGGAGTCAATCGAAGTCACTGAAAGTTCCATCACCTTTCAATCTTGGCTTGGAGGTAATGGAAATTTGAAATGGGTGTTCTTTTTGATACTTTGCATAATGGATGATCTTTCAGTTGGCTTCAGGAAATGTAGTGAGGTTGAGGTTTGTCATTTGTGGTTTATTGCAGGGTCATGCTGCATTTGTCAAGGAGATGCAATCTCCGCGTTTCCAAGCTATTCTACGTGTTACCAGCGGTCGTAAGAAGAAAACACCAGACATAAAGAGCTTTTCTCATGAGTTGAACTCTAAAGGAGTTCGCCCTTACCCCTTTTGGAAGTCCAGGGCATTTGGACACATGGAGGTCTTTCATTTTAGTCCACAACATCTTCTCCCCCTAGCTCTTTCATATCTCCCCTCTCTCCTCCTCATCTGTATAACTTTGATTTTTAGAGAATAATGTTTCAACTCTCTCATCCAGTTCTTTTTTTCTTTTCTGTTTTTTTCAGGAGGTCATGGTGATGATTAGGGTCAAATTTGACAAGTTAAAAGGGGAAGTTAATTCTGACCTGGGCATCATCGCCGGAGATTTGGTTAGCTTACTTGAAAAAAGTGCAGAATCTCGCCCTGCATGGAAAGAGAGTTTGGAGGATCTGTTACTAATAGCTCAGAAGTGTGCAAAAATGTCTCCCAGTGAATTTTGGCTCAAGTGTGAAGGCATTGTCCAGAATCTGGATGACCGTCGCCAAGAACTGCCAATGGGCGCTCTCAAACGGGCCTATACCCGTGTTCTGTTCATCCTAACACGATGTACACGTCTTGTGCAATTCCAGAAGGAGAGTGGTTATGAGGAAGATCATATTCGATACCTTCACCAACTTAGTGATCTTGGCGTCTATCAGGAACAAATTCTTGGAATGGAAGATCAGGAGTCCAATGACACGTTGGTTGAAAAGGATATGGATGAGAACCTGAGGAAGAAGTCCCATAGGAAGGGATACAGTCTAACTTTGAAGAATGACCATCTCTATATAAGTGGGTCCGATGGCGTTGAAGTTGGTAGCGCAAAAAGTGCCGATTCATCTACAAGCAGCTACAAGTTGTCATCCTGGAAGAAGCTCCCATCTGTGGCTGGCAAGGGCCAGAGGAGAGGTTCTGATGCTGCTGATGTACCATCCAACGTACAGCCTGATTCTTCATTGCATAAAGACGAATCAACAGAAACTCCAATGTCCCATACTGCAAAAGTGGACGTGTCCTCAAAGCAAAGGAGAGTTTCTTGGGGCGTTTGGGATCAGCAACCTGTAACTTATGAGAATTTGATGATTTGCCGGATTTGCGAGGTTGAAATACCGATCTTATTTGTGGAGGAGCACTCAAGAATATGTACAATTGCAGATAGATTTTGTGACCTCAAAGGCTTAACAGTAAATGAACGGCTAGAGAGAGTTGCTGACACTCTTGAGAAGATTCTGGAATCATGGACACCAAAAAGCACAGACACTGCAGGTGGAAGCCCTGAGGTCACTAGAGTATCAACCTCAAGTACTCCGGAAGAGTTTGATGAGTCATCTCCCAAAAAAAATAGCTTATCTTGCGGATTCTCAGAAGACGTGCTTTATTGTGTTCCTGAAACAGATTCTTTCATCATGGATGATTCGAATCTTTTGCGGGATTCTGTTCTAGAATATAATATTGATAAGAAAACCTCATCAACAGGAAGTTTAACCCCGAGGTCACCATTGACACCACGGACCGCTCACCTTGAATTGCTACTGAGCAAAAGAAAAATAATATCAGAGCATGAAAACTATCAACAGGTACGCAAATGAGTTCCACTTTATCAATAACTTCACCCAAGTGTTTAGGTGCATATTCCTGATTGCATTCTTATTCTTCTGCTTTGAAGTAAAACACATTCTTATTCTTCTGCTTTCAGCTTCCAAGACCTACAAGAATTTCCTTACTGGATGTAAACCTTACATTTCAAATGTCAGATTGCTTTAATCCATTCTCACATAATACTTGAGCTGTTGCAAGATCATGTGAAAATTCTTGAACCAAGGAAACATGTCTCTTGGCATTAAATTAATCACAAGTCTGATTACTGATCTTTGAAGGACTGGTAAAATATGCGCAAACTCTTTGTACATCTAGCCTCCACTCACTGACATATGCCATTTGATTGTCCCTTTATACCTTATTGTCATCTTTTCTGAGAGAAGTAGCCTATGTTGCATATTAATGAAGGCTAACATGCAGTGGAGTATAATTACTTCTGGTTATTAGTCGGGCCATTTTGGAATGTTAACCATCAACAAGGTGGACATTCATTTATTTGCTCATTGGTTCTCAAAATATTTTAAGATCCTGCTTTACCATCAATCTATTATTAGTCGGGTCATTTTGGCTTGCCTGTTCTTAAACTTCATATGAAACAATCTAAATGAATGTAAAATGGCAGATAAAAAAGCTGGTCGATATTGCACGTTCTGTTGCCAGTGTGAACAACCATGATTACAGTGCACTGGAATATATGATTGACAGACTCGAGGACCTTAAATATTCCATTCAAGATAGAAAGGTCGACGCCCTTGTTGTTGAGACATTTGGAAGGCGTATAGAGAAACTCTTACAGTAAGTTCCAACACAGGTTATAAGTTTGATCGTAGCTTGAAATTCTTGCTAATGAGAGAAATGTTTCCTGTTTCCCTTTTCATTTTGTAGTGATATTTTGAAGACCATATTCTTAATGCCAGTATACATCTTTGCTTCTGTTCTTGTTCTCATAGTTCCTCTCCTCCAGCCCATTTCAATTCCATGTTGTGTTGATATAGGGAAAAGTATGTACAACTTTGTGGACAGATAGAAGATAAATCAGCAGACTCATTACACCCATTGCTTGATGAAGACAGTTCAGTGGAGGATGATGCCATCCGTAGCTTACGAGCAAGCCCAATCAATACATGTACTAAAGACCGGACATCCATTGAAGATTTTGAAATCATTAAACCCATTAGTAGGGGGGCATATGGAAGGGTCTTTCTAGCCAAAAAGCGAGCAACCGGCGATTTATTTGCTATAAAGGTCAGAAAATCCTTCAAGTAAACTATATGTTCATACTACTTCTGCCCTTCTACCAAAGAAGATATATCTGATCTTCTGTCCAAGCTTAATATTGTAAAGTAACCCACTCTACCAAAAGCTTAAGCTTATGATAAAAGACACACGAATATATTTTGTATCTTAACAAGTAAATTCTAGAGACAGAAAGATTTTCTGTCCTCTTTACTTCTTTAATTGCTTCAGCAAATTAACCTTTCAGTAGGAGGGATAGTTTTGCCTAGTGGTTCAATATTGACTCTAGAATGTGAATATTGCAAGGAATTTCGCCGATATCACAATTACTCTTGATATTTCAGATTACTGCGCAATGTAGTGACTGCAGCTTCGTGAATGTTTCAATTGAAAAATTACAAATTCTTACTTTCCATGCTTGAAAGAACTTATGTGTTTCAAACTCTATTTTCTCAGGTTTTGAAGAAGGCTGATATGATTCGTAAGAATGCAGTTGAAAGCATCTTGGCTGAAAGAAACATCCTAATAACAGCAAGGAATCCCTTTGTGGTATGACAAAGTTTTCTTTTCAAGGAAATGAAGCATAGAGTACAAGATTGCTTATACTAGTTCCTTTCCTTTTGATGACCAGGTCCGTTTTTTCTATTCATTCACATGCAAAGAAAATCTTTACCTGGTCATGGAGTACTTAAACGGAGGAGATCTTTTCTCTTTACTCAGAAATCTAGGCTGCTTAGATGAAGACATGACTCGAGTATATATAGCGGAAGTTGTGAGTAGGGATTAACTTACTGGGAGCTTTTGCCGTCCATCCAACTCAAGTCTTGATTTACGTGAGCCTCTTGATGATAACAGAAGATTTTCTTTCTTTCAGGTTCTGGCGTTGGAGTATTTGCATTCCCTGAACGTCATCCATAGAGATCTCAAGCCTGACAACTTACTGATCGGTCCTGATGGTCATATCAAGGTCAATCAAGACTGGATGAACTGATTTTTTTTTTTTTTTTTCTGTTTACTAAATTAGTTAATTATGTATGAATTGTTAGATCTTTGTCAACTTGTCGAACATCTTTTCAATAGAATTGGAAGCAAGAGAGAAAAACCAAGATGCTTAAACTTAAACTTGGGGATCAATCACCCAGCGACTTCTTGCAGCTACATGAAACAAATATGTAGGGATGTTTAGGGTCACTTGTACTTTGACAAGAAGTTAAGAGGACCATAACTCATGACAAAATGTTTCCAGTAGGATTAGTTTCTTACTGAAGTACTTGACTGGGAATTCTAGGGATAGTTACTTCCGTATAAGTAGTATGATTATTACTCATGACAAAATGTTTCCAGGGTTTTTCACTATTAGATGACGATACACAGTGTATAGCATAGTTGTTGGACTTGTGATTTATTGGATGATCGAGTCTCCATTTTTTGCGTATTATCTGTGACCTTTATTGCTATATTCCTATACATTCTCATACATCGTTATCCATTAGTATATGTTATAGTATTATGTTGGATATATTTATTTGTTTTCTCTTTGTTATATTGTTATTGTTTATTGTTTTTGCTCAAACCTAATCTTCGGATTAGGTTAGGGCGGTGCATGTTAAGTAGCCGACAGCCAGCGCATTAAAATTGTCAGATCTTGTATGTATGTATCTTACTGATATGTGTGACCGACTCCACCCAGTGGGAAGTATTGGCCGTGTTGTTGTTGTATATGATTCATCTTCTAATTGTAGTATTTGTGTTGGAGACTAATTAGTCATCACCTTAGGTGATCGATATCACCAATTAGGAATCTGTGAAGTTTCATGCATGATTACGTCATATTTACAAACTCTCTAGGTGAACCCTGCTGCTAATTATTCTTCGTTGTGAGTTCCAAAACTGTTGGTGCTATCTATGCCTTTGTTTATTCTTTTTGTTTTCCTGGTTTGGATGATGAGTAATTTGTTTTCACTAGTCAACTAGCTAGGTTGACATTATTTTTTCCCTTCTCACAAATCTCTAATCCCTGCTGTCACAGTTGACAGATTTTGGGCTCTCCAAGGTAGGCCTAATAAACAGTACGGATGACTTGTCTGGCCCACCAGTGAGCAGCACTGCTTTCCTTACCGATGACAAACCTGATTGTACTCCTCCCCGTTCTTCAAGGAGAGTGCAGCGCCAAAAGCATTCAGTTGTTGGAACCCCTGATTATCTGGCTCCTGAGATACTCCTTGGCATGGGCCATAGTGAGAAATTTATTTGACCATTTAAGAGCACACAATGCATGTCTCTAATTGGGTCCATCTTCCTTTTCTGAATGTTTCATATTCCAACATTTCTCCATTACAGGTGCGACAGCTGACTGGTGGTCTGTGGGTGTGATTCTTTTTGAACTCCTAGTAGGCATCCCACCATTTAACGCAGAAACTCCTCAGGTTAGCAAATCAAATTTGAAGATGCTCGATCTTACATGATAAGTTGAGACTCGATCTTTGCATATGTTTTTCTTCTTTTCCTGTCATTTTTTCATTGTGCTTTTTTTATTTGCTAATACCAACATAATTCCAACATACTGAGAAGCATTATTACCTCACTTGATGCAGCTAGTGAGGTAATAATGCTTCTTTTTTGCTGATTCCTTTGTTATCATTTTCGTTCATTAAACTTCGTATCATGTTAATTTCTTGTTTGCAAATCTCTGAATTATGTTTTAACTACTTGATTATAATCTTCTGTTACTATATTTGGATTGCCTCGTGTCTTAACTCATTCACTTTTTTGTGCATGATATTTTTGCTGCAAACTGAGTTGCTTATGCATTTATGCACCTTTGATTTTTTTCTTTTCTTTTTTACCCGTGGAGTGATGAATTTGCCCCTAGCTGTGATAACATCTCATTGCTTGTGTTTCTCTAGTTTTTTGTATGACTTATCATCTTGGTTATAAAAGAGTACTTTATAATGTGGAACTTTATTCACATCAAGTACACTTTTACATGGAAAAAGGAAACAGTGCTATTCCTGCTTCTTTCCCCAATTATGTAATGGCTTTCATTATAACTCAAAAAATGCCCAACTGCAGCAAATTTTTGATAATATCATGAATCGGGATATACCGTGGCCCAAGATTCCAGATGAAATGAGCTATGAAGCTTATGATCTGATCGACAAGTAAGTTTTGGCATTAAGAGTTGCAGTTGCTTGTTATTTACAATTTATGGTGTTATGGCCTGTTATAATTGTATGTTGAATTTGCAAGCATGCCAAGTAAGACTTGCATGATTGCATAGGTGCTATAACTATAAGGACGTAGGAATCTCGTTTCAGAATATAATAACCTGGTTTTGAACTATGGCTGGTGGACTATGGGGTTATTTTTAACAATCAAAATTGATTTGAATGGAGCTGATGATCTCTGCCATTCCTTTCAACCTGCTTTGCAATTCAAGATAATTATTCTGGCTCAATTTGATGGATGATATAGTGTGATTTTTAAATAATCTTAGATTAGTGAATACAAAATTTCTGTTGTTTACACTTAAACCTCTATAAATTAATAGATTTGGGACTATGAAAATTAATTAATTAATCGAGATATTCTTTATTTTGATGAAAATATTTGACATTGTGATTTGAACATAATTGTGATATTATATAGTACCACAATTCTTTGAATTTGTTTAGCGAAACAAATTCATGGAGTGTTCAGTTATGGATCTATCAGCAGATCCCTTTACAAAACAAAATTCACATTTGATGCATACCTAATAGTCTTATGTCAAATCGAAGTCATGAATCATATATATTGCAAACAACAATTGCATTGGTTAATAATTTCTTTCAAAACATCACCACCACTCAAAAGCTTACTAATGACAAGGAAAAGTTAGAAATGACTAATGAGGTCCAAGTCGATAAATTTTGATAAAAAAAAAAAGTAAGTAATTGGAGTCATATTTAAGTCTCCTAATTGGGTCGTGTGTATATATACGCTAGATTTTTAATTCATGATACGCATGCACGATGTATAAAAGTATAATATAATATATAATCTGTCTTTCTAGCTAAGATATTCGTTCGATTATCTTCAACTAAAAGAATAACTAAATTAAAATATTAAAAAATTATATCATTAAAGACATTAATAAATGGTATTACTGGAAGTTTAGAAAAAGTACTACCGTTGGCTTATATAATAAGTAGATAATATATATAAGGAGATTATTAATTTATATGTCAAGAGGGACCTATATGGTTTTTATGAAATGTTTTCTCTTATAATTTTAGCAAATTATTAATTTATCTTTTTGGTCCGGGGTCATGACTAGTAAAAAATATTAGTAAGTGAGGTTATTAATTTATCGAATATAAATTTATCGTGGTTATACTTATACTATACTTTGTTTTGTTGTAAGTGCAGCAGATGATTGTATGGACTAGGATTGGCAATTTAATCCATGTAGATAACTAGATATCCTATCTTCTCCCGCTATGAGATGAGGTTTTATTCTTACAGATGCAGTTAACTGCATTTTTTTTACTAATGTAGATTGCTCATCGAAAATCCAGTTCAACGACTGGGAGCAACAGGGGCTGGAGAGGTAAAGTGTTGGGCCTGTTGGCCATATAAAGAATCATTAGATATAGTGAAAACGGATAATAAGCTGTTTGGTAATTTTTTTTTTTTTTCCTGCAGGTGAAGGAACATCTTTTCTTCAAGGATATTAATTGGGACACTTTAGCGAGACAAAAGGTAAAAGTTGAACCTTGCAATTAACCTCAATGTAATGCCTTATTGGATTCGAGAGTATAATGTAGTTGCCATTGATTGCACAGGCTATGTTTATACCTTCAGCTGAAGGTGCATATGATACAAGCTATTTCATGAGCCGATACATATGGAATCCCGAAGATGAACATTTCCGTGGAGGTAGTGACTTTGATGAGATGACTGAAACAGGAAGCGATTCGTGTACTAGTGGATCATTCAGCAACACACCAGATGAAGATGTAAGTCAAACAATTGAACATGTTTGACCTAATGCTCTAAAGGTCGCATCATTTTGGTCACATAATACAATTTCGGTACACTAAAAGCTTATAGCTTTGTCAAAACTCATCTTATGCTGCATTTCTCATGTTCTTTTTCCCCATGCTTTTAGTTTTATCTTCTGGGTGGTGAGGATACGGTCCAAATGCAATGAGCTAAGGGGCTGATTGGCTACTACTAAAGCAAGAGGATATGTATATCCCCCCATATTAGCCCCCTAATGCATGGTTTGGTTGTGGAAGGTGTATATGCATATACACCTTCCATATACGCCCTGAGTGTATAAAATCACTGTTCAGGGTGTATTATCTTTTGCTAGATCTGAGGCCAGTGAAAGCTAATACGTCTTAAATAGTGATTTGTTCCTCTATATTTTTTACACTGTACCTCACTTTATCCCCCTTCTATATTATCAAACCACTTTTTGGACATCTTAATTCCCTATCTATAAACATTACATCAATGGAACTCACCCTCCAAACATAATACACCCTCTATATCTTATCCTCCCTTCATAACTAATGCACCTCATCTTATTCCTCATCCAATCAGCCCCTAAGTGAGCTGGACTAACAGGGTCAATTATATGCTTTCCTCCTAATAAAATAGGATCCCTCCTGTTGCAGAACTTGTGATATTGGTCATGCCTGAGACTAGAAGGATGCAATCTGAACCTATATGCATAGGATCTGCATTAGGAACGTATTCCAACAATAGAAATAGTCAAACTAGCATCGTCGTCATCATCATCATCATCATTTTCACGACCACTTTCAACTAAGTGGGGTCGGTCACACGTATCCGCAGGATACATGCACACATGATCCGATAAAAATAGTCAAACTAGCATCCATTGTCAAAATCTACAACCTTCTATGTGTGCTGCTTACAACTTTGATGCCACAACATTCTTCTTAACCATCTTATGCATTTGAACCAGGGAGATGAATGTGGTAGTTTGGCTGATTTTGGTGGTCCAAACCTCACCGTAAAGTACTCCTTCAGCAATTTCTCGTTTAAGGTGAGTGTCAAAATAGATGTATTCTATAGCAAAAGCATTCACTAGCAACATATGAAGTCTTTCATTTGGTTACTCTGACTTCATAATATCCTTTACAGATGTTGGCATTGTATGCTTCAATTTGATGAATCTTACTAACATCATTCTCATGTAGGAGATCGTTTCATAGCTCTCCTTTTGTCCAACTGTAAGACCTACATAAGAAAGTGAGATTCTTGTTGGGGTTGTATAGGTGTATGAATATTGTATGTTTCAATATGGTTGCATATTGTGTTCTATTAATCTATATCAATTTATATAGCTCAAGCCTAATATTTGATTAGGTTGGGGCAGTGCATGTTAGGCAATCGACAATCAACGCACTATATTTGTCGGATCTCTGTGTCTGTACCTTAACGGATATTTGTGGTTGATTCCACATGGTGGGATTTGATCATGTGAATGATAATGATGACGATGAGCTAAATCCCACCAAAAGCGGAAAACTCATTAGAAGATAACATCAACAGAGTTGATTTTTCTATTCAAGCTTGATAGTCTTATTATCATAACGGTTGCATACCTGATTGACAAACTGTTTTTTTCGTCTTAACAGAATTTATCCCAGCTGGCATCAATAAACTATGATCTAGTCACAAGGAATGCCAAGGGAGCACAGGACGAATCCAAGCCTTCCAATGAGTAATGTGCTCTGTTTAGTCCTGCGAAAGACATATTTGTACTCTCAGCTTCGGTCTCTGTACACGAGCTTTACTGTACTGATTCGAGGGAAATGCAACTATGAGTCCAACAAGACTTCAATTGGTGGCTTGGCAGCACTGTTTCAGGCAGAAGAGAGGCGATCCCCCACCCAGTTTAGACACGTCTTTGTCCGCATCTAATTGAATGTGACATTTGCATAGGTTAGTATTTTGCACTTGGATATATATATATTATAGGTAAAGGGATCATCAATTTGTGTTGGCATGAACTTGTAGATAGTTTTTAGACATTGAATGCCAAAAGGAATCGGTCTGCCACTTTTGTCCTCACGGTGTATATAACTAAGTAGCTCAAGTTTTTCTTCTCCGTGTTTGGCATGCATTTGTTCACTCTTTACAAGAATTTGTAACACCAAGGGCAATCATCGACCAATTCACCACTGCATAAAGAGCTACATCATTCAAAAAGTATGACAAACTTCGTTAACTCATGAAATGGCAGTATCCCAAAGCCTTTGGGGGATCTCTTTTGACAACAAATGGTAAGCATTACTACTACCAGAATTGTTCAAGAACATGGCTGGCGAGGAGTTTCTGCCATCCCTCCCAAGACTAGCATGCATAAATATCCTGTTTCATTCGACTATAAGATTTTGGTCATCCACACCGACCAACTAAATATGTTGCTATAAACCGTGAAATGCAAGTCATCTAAATTCCTGGGGCAAAGTGTATCCTGTCATGACGATTTTGTCAGCCGACATCTTGCCGGTCTTCGGCATGACATGCCAGTGCAATGTCAAGTTGAACTCCTTGCCTCGTAGATTGGAACCCTGAGGAGCATGAATGATCACAATCACTAATAGCTTTGAAGGAACAGGATTTATTTGAGAAAAAAACAAGGGAGAATAAAAATGCTTTTGAAATAGGAAAGTAGAAAGAGAAAGAGAGGGTGGGGTTGGAGGCG
>JAOWBR010162863.1:0-21301 GCA_028571145.1 Dionaea muscipula
GTGATGATCCCTAGAATGTGTGGAGATGAATGGTTAGTCAAGTTTCCCCAGAATCATCCGGGTTTGATCTGGAGGCTGAGGCGTCGCCATGGTCAATTAGAGTGTCATGGCGCCATCTGCTCCTGTCGCCCTGAGTATTTTCATTATATTACAGTTCGAGAAAGTTGCCTCCTCGACAAAAGCAAAGGAAGCTTGGGAGATTCTAGAGAATAATTTCAAGGGAGTTGATAAGGTAAAGAAAGTGAGGTTGCAAACCCTATGAGGGGAGTTCGAATCCTTGCAAATGACGGAGTCGGAATCAGTTTTTGACTACTCCACTAGAGTATCCTTCGTTGCCAATCAAATAAAGTGGTATGGAGAAAAGATAGAAGATGTTCGAGTTATTGAGAAGATCTTGCGATCACTAAATTCCAAGATGGAATATGTGAGCTTTGTGATTGAGGAGTCACATGACTTGAATACCATGACTCTTGATGAACTCATGGGATCTTTACAAGCACATGAAGAAAGGATGAAGAAGAAGAAAGGAGAAACTACCACGTTAGCTCAAGCTCTCCAAACCAAGGTGACGTTGGGAGATTACGAGCGAGAGCAAACACGATTTCAAGGAAGATGACAAAATCGTGGTAGAGGCCGTAGTGGTCGCGGAATCAATTATGGTCGTGGTCGTGGAAAACAAGACGTTAATCAATGTAATGATACATCAAGCTATTAGCAAAGAGGAAGAGGTCGAGGCATTGGCTCCCAATAGGGGAAGTCATAGGAGGTATGACAAATCAAAAATTGAATGCTATACTTGTAGTAAATATGGGTTACTATGCATCCGAGTGCTGGAGTGGTTCTAGAATAGTCGTCAACAAGGAGGAGAAAGTGAATTGTGTTGAAGTAAAGGAGGACGAAGAATTGTTATTGCTCTTAGCAACAAAAGAAGAAAAGAAGCGTGGTTGATATTTGGACACTCGCATTACTAATCACATGAGTGGCTACAAGGAGTTATTTTCCAACTTGAAGGAAGGAGTGACCGGAAACATTGTTTTTGGAGATGAAATGAAAGCTCCAATACATGGCAAATGTGATGTTCTCATTCATATAACAACTGAAAGTCACTCGATGATTTCATAGGTATACTATGTTCTCATTGAAGACGAATATCTTGAGTTTGGGACAACTGGTAGAAAAGGGCTATGATATTCACTTAAAAGATCATTTTCTCACTTTGAGAGATGATTCTCACAAGGTGATTGCAAAAGTACCCATGGAGAAAAATAGAATGTTTTTGCTTAATTGTCTGTTCATCCAAAGTGTTTCAGAACATGTGTTGAAAATGCTTCCTGGTTGTGGCACTTGAGTTTGGGCATCTGAATTTTGGTGGACTAAAACATTTGGCAAAAACAGCGATGGTGAAAGGGTTGCCAAACATCAATCATTCAGACCAGCTTTGTGAAGGATGTCTCTTTGGAAAACAGGCTAGAATGAGCTTTCCAAAGGAAGGTACTTCAAGAGCTTCTAAACCGTTGCAGCTAGTTCAAGCAGATGTGCGTGGACCGCTCAAACCATCTTCATATGGTAAAGCAAATTATTTCTTGCTTTTTATTGATGATTTTCCCGTAAGACATGGGTTTATTTTTTGAAGGCAAAGGATGAAGTCTTTGGTTCATTTCAAAAGTTCAAGGCACTTGTTGAAACCGAGAGTGGCTACTCCATTAAAGCCTTGAGGACCGATCGAGGTGGAGAATTTACCTCTAAAGAATTTAACAGCTATTGTGAAACACATGACATTCGAAGGTTTCTCACAATTCCAAGTTTCCCACAACAAAATGGTGTCATAGAATGGAAGAATAGAACCACTCTTAACATGGTTCGAAGTATGCTTAATAGCAAGAAGATGCCAAAGGAATTTTGGGCTAAAGTAATTGTTTGTGTTGTGTACTTGTCAAATCTGTCTCTATCAAGGAAGGCTCATGACATGACTTTACAAGAAGCATGGAGTGGCAAGAAACCTAGTGTTTCTCATCTATGTGTCTTTGGTAGCATTGCCTATGTTCATATTCCAGATGAAAGAAGATCAAAGCTTGATGGGAAGACTGAAAAGATGGTGTTCATTGGCTATGATCCACGCTCAAAAGGATACAAGTGTCACAATCCTTCCAGTGGAAAGATCATGATCAACAGAGATGTAAAGTTTGATGAAGGAAGTTCATGGGAATGGAATGTTCCAGAACATACTGAAGAGCATGTGATTCTGCCTACAGCAGATCCCAGTCAAACTACAGACAGTGATGTTTCAGAACCTGACTCACAATCCCCTTGCTCAAACAAGGAACTTGACTGAAATTTATGCAGAAACAGAAGAGGTAGCAAATCCCTCCTCGTTGTTTTGTTTTCTTGCTGACATGAAACCTTTGAATTTTGAAGAAGCTGTCGTGGACAAGAGATGGAAGCAAGCTATGGATGAAGAAATCCGAGCAATAAAGAAAAATGATACTTGGCAGCTAGCAACACTTCCTCATAGACATAAAGCAATTGGTATGAAATGGGTATACAAGGCCAAGAAGAATGCTCAAGGAGAAATAGAAAGATACAAGGCAAAACTCGTTGCCAAAGGCTATAGCCAAGAACATGGTGTTGACTACGATGAGGTTTTTGCTCCAGTTGCATGTTTGGAAACAATTCGGCTGATTATTTCCTTGGCAACTCAGAAGAGTTGGAACATCTATCAAATGGATGTTAAATCGGCTTTCTTGAATGGATATTTGCAGGAAGAAGTTTATGTCCAGCAACCGTTGGGGTATGTTGTCAAAGGCCATGAAAACAAAGTGTTGAAATTGAACAAGGTGTTGTATGGTCTGAAACAAGCGCCTAGAGCCTGGTACAGTCGTATCGATACATACCTTCAGAATCATAGTTTTCAAAAATGTCCTCATGAGCACGCTCTTTATGCTAAGAAAGATGATGTTGGAGATTTTATGATTGTTTGCTTGTATGTTGATGATCTAATCTTCACTGGAAACAGTGAAAAAATGTTTGAAGAATTCAAAATCATGGCTCGTGAATTTGAAATGACCGATGTTGGGCTGATGGCCTATTATCTGGGAATTGAAGTGAAGCAGAGTAAAGACGGGATTTTCATTCCACAAGAAGGCTATGCACGGAAGATTCTTGAGAAGTTCAAGATGCAGCAGTGTAATCCAGTAAGTACTCCAATTTGTTTTGGAACAAAGCTGTCGAAGTATGAAGAAAGTAAGATGGTGGATCCAACTTTGTATAGACAACTTGTTGGAAGCTTAAGATATTTGACATGCACTAAACCTGATATTCTCTACGGAGTTGGTCTTATCAGTCGTTATATGGAAGTACCAACTGAAGCGCATATGTTATTGGCTAAGAGGATATTGTGCTACGTCCAAGGGACACTTGATTATGGGTTAACTTACTATGCTGTTTCAGATTTTAAACTTCATGGTTACAGTGACAGCGATTGGGCTGGTGACATCAATGATCGGAAGAGCACCACCGGTTATTTATTTTCTATGGGAGACACCGCGTTTGCTTGGTGTTCAAGAAAATAGCCTATTGTGACTCTTTCTCCTTGTGAAGCAGAATATGTGTCGGCTACAACATGTGTTTTTCATGCTATTTGGTTAAGGAAGCTGTGTTAATGATGCTACACATGGTTCAAGATAAAGCAACACCGATTTATGTTGATAACAAGTCAGCTATTACTTTGGGTAAGAATCCCATATTCCATGATCGAAGCAAACATATTGACACATGCTTTCACTTCATCCGAGAGTGTGTTGAGAAAAAGGAGCCAGAACTTGTTTATGTGAAGACCAAAGATTAAATTGCCGATATTTTCACCACGCCATTGAAGATTGAAGACTTTGTTAGATTGCGTGCATTGATTGAAATCACAAAGAAGAAATAATCAACTTTAAGGGGGGATGTTGGAAATAAACTTGATTCATGCACCATAATTAATGTGTTCATGCATTGTTTGGTACATTGCATCATTAGATTCATTGGTTCATTGGAATATGAAAGGATGTCTTTATATATCATGTACTTATCATGAATATCGACATGAATATCGATATGGTGAATGGTGAATGGTGAAGAAAAGTGAGAGACTACGATACAAGTCTCTATTGTTTCAGAACCTCCTCGTGTTTTCTCTGTTCCAAAACTTCCCATATTACTTCCGCTGCAACATGGTCTTCATCTTTTAGCCTTTTTAGTAATCATTAGTCGATTAATACTTAGTGTGGTAGAGCCTGTTTATTTTAGAAATCATAAGTTCATGAACTGATTCATGCATATTAATTGTTCTCTCTTTTCTTCCTGCTTCTACTGGTGAACTGGCTGCTGTCGTGATAGGAGTATCCTACTGATCTATGGTATAGCTGCCTGTTCACTGTAACATTTCCTGTGCTTGTGTTGACCCAGGGGTGGATGATTTTCTGTGGTGTATGAGCCATCAGTAGGCAGTTTGAAAGATGCTGCATGAGTAGAGTAAGCTCCTCATTCTTATTGTTTATCTGTCCTCAACTATCTTATGGCATTTATTTACAGCATGTAATGCTTCCTTTCTTGTGTTTCTGCCAACCTCATTTTGGTATTTGATATACCTAGCAGTTGGTACACCCGAACTCACAATTATAAATGTGTGGAGATCAAGTTTGCTTATTGAAATTCATGTCTCTGCCCATGCAGATTATGTTTGCCACATGCCTGTTCTTTTAATTTTTATTTGACTATGAAGCCAAGGAGTTATGTGGGAGCTAGAAGAAAATCACAGTGAGGGACCAAACTGGTTGCTTATTGCAGGCAGTGCCTTGTTAAGTACTCTATCTATTCATATCGGCCGCAAGTTGAAGCAGTCTTTTGAAGCGAAGCAGCCAGACCATGCTCCTCTTAAAGGTGTGGGATACTGACTGTATCCTGATTTGCCATTTTATTTGTTTAATAGCTATAACCGATGGCCTTGATTTCTAGGAATTGGGAAATTTTCTGAAAAAAGGAGGCCGGGACATAGTCTTCAAAATTCTAATGATTACTCAATGCGGTCAGAGGAATTTAGCTGCTTCAATTGCAATGCAGGTACAATGTCTATATCTTCCTCTTGTAAACTTCACATATTCTCTCTTTTTTACATAGGGTTGCATCCAGTATTATTATACTAAAACAGTAAAACATGACTCAGTAGCTTAATGAGCTTACAAATCTGGGCTCCAACACTTATTAGCTTTTGGGGTAGAGCTGTAGAATAGAGTTGAACTTGAGTTCTGTACAGACCAATTCACAAATTTGAGTGGAGCATCCTTATGAAATTGTGAACTCTGTTCTCCTTAACTCATCTCACTAACTAAACAGATTACAGAACACAAAAGCTAAGCTCAAACTCAACGAGTTTATCTTGAGTCAATACATTCTTTGGCCGAGACGCGAACCCGGTCGGATTTAATCGATAAACCCGGCCGAGTAGGCTACCCGAGGATCCCTTCTAACGACTTGGGATGGAACCGCGACCCAACGGCACCAAACGACGCGAACCTTGGACTTAACCGCGACCCGACGACGAATTGAATGACGCGAACCTTGACATGTGATAACGCCACAATCGAATGCGACTGTTCGGTTGATAAGTCTGGTTTGATCTCTCCGAATCCACACGGCTCGATCGAATTCCTCTTAGAACAAAGAGATTGCTCTCAAAATAGGTTTCAAATTGATACATGATGTGTTTACAAACCCTAACAAGTGTTTATATAGTCATATGAACTAAAGAAAATAAAAAGGAAATATTCCCCTAAAAGATAACGTAGAATCTATAGAAAATAATGCTTCCAATGAGCCCGACGGGCGCTTGGCAGGTAGTGTCGGGTTCCTGGAGCAACAGGGCAAAAATTCGAATAAATAAACTCTGTCTCGGGCGCCGGAAATTAGCCTATCGGGCGCCAGCTTGAAGGCTGGCGGGCGCCTGATGGAGGTCTGGCGGGCGCTTGGCCTAACCAGTAGCTCAAGCGCTGGATGAAGGCCCTCGGTTGGGCGCCTGCTTGTTGTTGTATGGTGCTTGGTCCAGCCCGGGTATCTCCCTCGAAAATGCACGAAACGCTCCGGAAAGTTCCGTTAACTCCACCTCTTGAGCTCCAAGTGCAAGATTAGCTATGACACATCGAATGAGTCCAAGCAAGACACCTTGAAATATTTTAGCACGGGCCCTCATGGTCGGACCGTCCAGAACTCGAACCAAATCGTCTTCATCCGCTAGTGAGCCGATCGGAATCACGTCATCTCCCTCCTCTTGAAAAGGGTTTGTCCTTAAATCAAACCGAGCACCTAGGGAATGGACATGAATCAGGAACAAGAAAAATGAAGTTCATATGACCTAAACTTGTCAGAACTAAGTTGCGGGCAAAGCTACAAGATGACGTTATACACGTTGACAAAGAAATACCCAAAACCCGTCCCTGGGGTCAAAAATCAAACAACACAAACTAGTACCACATCGATAGTTAAATCATTAAAACCAACCCCAACAACAAGAAGCGATATAGAGACTCGATCAAAAGACACAAACTGAAATACGACAGGAAAGGAGAATAAAGATTACAAGGAGGTGTTAGTAGTCTCTCGCTCGACACCAGTCCCGCCATCAACAATCGTACCACCAAGAGCATCCTGCACAAGAGCAAAGTCTGAGATCGGACATGTTACAACATAAACAAGTAACACCCTAAGCAAGTCGGCTTTCTCAACAAATGCATAATTCGATATAAGGCCAATGGCAAAACCAATTTCCCGAATTGTATAACAATCAGACGATTCAAGAATGCTATCATCAATATTAGGTTGAGAATGACGACAACTTACCGAAGCATCAACACTTAATGGGTTTACCTCAATCTCGGCATGTGTCAGTAGAACAAGGGGCACAAAAGAATCCATGCCTGCACTTACCACACCGCGCTGAAGTTCTTCGTCACATACCCGCGGAAAAGAAACATCACAACTAAACAAAACAGGGTCAGGGATGTGAGTATTAAAAAACAAAGTTCTCCTCCCATCATTGGCTTTTTCTTCGTTAATCTCTCTTTTCTTTTTATTTCCCTCGGATGTTTTCACATTGGCCGAGCTTACATTTGCCTTTTCTCTCGTTTTTGCCTCGGCTGTTCACTCTTTTTTTTTTCACTCTCTTGAATTTTCTTTTGATCTTCATACACTTGTTGATGAGATAAAGGTTTAAATACAATGGAATGTCCTTGGAACATAAATAAAAATTGATTAGCGAATCCATCGTGCTCCACGCCTATCAAATTGCCACAGACGCCCCAATAATAAATATCCCGCTTGCATCGGAACCACATCACATAGAACTTCATCCTCATACCTCCCAATTTTGAACGGGACGATTACTTGCCTATTCACTCTCATTTCCCCACTGTTCAACCATTGTAACTTGTAAGGTTTGGGATGAACTACTATAGGTAACCCCAACTTCTTAACCAAAGTAGTGCTGGCGACATTTGCACCACATCCACCGTGAATGATCACGCTGCACACCTTATCTTTAATAACACAATGGGTATAAAATAAATTCTCACGTTAGACATCATCAACACTATTAATTTGAATGGTTAAAGCCCTTCTAGAAACCATAGTAATCGCATCAGGTACCTCCTCACCAGATCGATCCTCCAAAGGAGGCACACCATCACTATCTTCTCCCTCGGTAACCATCTCACCATTGTTTAACATAACCATCACTCTCCTATTGGGACACTAACTAGCAATATGACACTTATCTTGACATTTAAAACAAGTAATATCTCGATTTCTAGAAATAGTAGGGTTCTTAGATTTACCTTGCTCTCCTGATGGCATAGGCGCTTCCTTAGGCTTAGAAGACACCGTCACCGGTGCCTTATCCTCCCTTCTAGGCTTATCGTTCTTCCATTGGTTGGATTGATAATTTGAAGTAGACCATATATTACCCCTCCTCTTAAGTTGCTGCTCAACTTTAACGGTCTTCTCCACTATCTCCTCCAACTCCACATAATGCTCTAACTCCACAAAATTTGTAATCTCTCTATTGAGACCATTGAGAAATCGAGCCATAGTAGCTTCTCGATCCTCCTCTACATTGGCACGAAACAACATCATCTCTATCTCTTTAAAATACTCCTCTACGCTCCTAGTCCCCTGAGTGAGCCTCTAAAGCTTCTGAAACAAATCCTGATAATAGTGACTAGGGACAAAATACTTCCTCATCAAAGCTTTCATCTCCGCCCATGTGCCAACGGGCGGCTCCCTAGTCCTCCTTCTACTAGTACACAGCTGATCCCACCAAACAATCACATAATCAGTGAATTCTAAGACAACCAATTTCACTTTTTGCTCCTCACTATACCTATGACAGTAAAAAACTAACTCCACCTTTTTCTCCCATTCTAAAAGGCCTCAGGATCAGATTTTCCTTGAAAGGAAGGAATCTTCATTTTAATTCCACTCAAAGCATCATTCTCACGAGAACTATTTTCTTGCGGCCCATTCCTCCTCTCCCGAACACTACTCCTAGAACTATCCGAAGAAAACTCATCATCAAATCCCTCATAATAACCGTCAGTCTCCACCCTCTCATGTCTCCTTCTCCTCTCCAACACTCTAGGTGGTTCCTCCTGTCCTATCTCTAATCTATCCAGCCTAGTATTAACATTGTCCATCTCCTTCTGATCATCTGCCTCACTTCCTCCATCAAAGCCTCCATGCCAACCTGACCCACACCATTCTCCTGGTCGCCCTGCACGCCAACCATAGCAATAGAAATAATAGCACAAAAATTAAAAGTGTTTATGTATTTTCACTCTGGTTGGCTCTTACCCTCAAATAGTCTCACCACTCTTGCCCTTTTTCACTCAGATCTCAATAGTTCCGTAGGAAATGAATCAAGCAACACAGGAATAACAAGCATTGAACCAAACGTACCAACCGAAATAAAACAAGACTTGACAAGAAAGACTACGCAAGTAAAACAGACACAGATGGAAAACTGACACAAACTGAAGCGGATAAGAGACACAAATGCAAAAAACTAAATAGGAATAACGAAGCACTTGATCTCACGGTAAGTTTTGGCAAAGATTCTACTTTTGGCAACAAATAATTCCTACACTTTCTCTCTCTCTCTCTCTCTCTCTCTCTCTCTATTTTTTGTACCTCAACAACCACCGCCTCTTTCCTTCCTTTTTTTTTGGCTTTGGCTTTTCCAACAATTGAAATCCTTCTCTGTTTATTTTTTATGGTACTGATTTGCTCTAGCTGAGAGAACAACAATCAGGGAATTCTTTTTTTTTTTTTTAAATATCAAGATCCAATCTCAAACCCTAAAGATGCATGTAAACGCAAGACACAATTTTTTTTAACGACGACTACGACGAAGATAGAAAGACTCGATTTTTTTTGGACTCGAGGAATTCAAGATAATCAAACCCTAAATCACGAACGACGAAGACTCGGGAGAAATTGAAAATAACGAAAGATGACAAAGAGATAGAAAGATAGGCAAGCCTGTAAGAAGTAAGCTCTGATACCAACTGACGCGAATCCGGTCGGATTTAACCGACGAACCCGACCGAGTAGGCTATCTGAGAATCCCTTCTAATGGCTTGAGATGGAACTACGACCCAACGACACTAAATGATGAGAACATTGGACTTAACCGCGACCCGACGACGACTTGAATGACGCGAATCTTGGCACGTGATGATGTCACAATCGAATGCGACTGTTCGATTGATAAGTTTGGTTTGATCTCCTTGAATCCATACGGCTCGATCGAATTCCTCTTGGAATAAAGAGATTGCTCTCAAAATAGGTTTCAAATTGATAGATGATGTGTTTACAAACCCTAACAAGTGTTTATATAGTCATAGGAACTAAAGAAACTAAAAAGGAAATATTTCCATAAAAGATAACGTAGAATCTGCTGAAAATAATGCTTCCAGCGAGCCCGATGGGCGCTTGGAGGGTAGTGTTGGGCGCTTGGAGCAACAGGGCAAAAAGTCGAATAAATAAACTCCGTCTCGGGATCCGAAAATTAGCCTGTTGGGCCCCTGCTTGAAGGCTGTCGGGCGCCTGATGGAGGTTTGGCAGGCGCCCGGCCTAACCAGTAGCTCAAGCACCGGATGAAGGCCCTCGGTCGGGCACCTACTTGTTGCTGTCGGGTGCCTGGTCTAGCCTGGGTATCTCCCTCGAAAATGCAGGAAACGCTCCGGAAAGTTCCGTTAACTCCACCGCTTGAGCTCCAAGTGTAAAATTCAGCTATGACACGTCGAATGAGCCCAAGCAAGGTACTTTGAAATACTTTAGCACGAGCCCTTATGGCCGGACCGTTCGGAACTCGAACCAAATCATCTTCATCCGCTAGTGAGCCGACCAGAATCGCGTCAGAGAGCATATCTGTTGAGCTTTGAGTGATTTGATTCATTTTCAGCCTTATTAGCATTGTAATGCCTCTTTCATTCTATGTATATGCTTCTTCTTCTTCTTTTTTTTTTTTTTTTTTATCTCCCCGGCATTTTGTTTATTAGCTGTTTATATTCTTGAACCAGTTATTCATTGTTACACGTACTAGATTCTAAAGTTGTTAAGCAATTGCACAGGTATGTTAGTTTTCCTTATACTGATTATTTCTTTTCCAATCAGAAAAAAGGTTCAGGAAAAAACCATTTTTCTTGGTTGGCACAGAACTTGTTTTGAGTCTTGACTTGTAGCTTCTGTTGTCCTCTATTGCTGTGAAGACATGGAGTAACTACTACAGATGTTTGCTAGAAAAGAGTTTAATGTCGTTAAAAAGATGGTCAAGAAACCAGCTTTACCAAAAGACAAACTTTTGGTGTGAGATCTGGCAAATGGTTTATATTTCAACGCACCCCATCACGTGAAAGCTCATTGGGCATGAAACGTGAAGTATTCACAAGTTTACAATAATAACAATAATAATAACAACGACAACTAGGGTAATAAAATTTGAACTTATGACTACTTGGTCACAACGAATTCTAATACCATGTTAATAAATCAATTCTACTAAAAGTTCAAGCTTTTGGTATGAGGTCAAAGCGATATAGGAAATAGTTTTATACTAAACAAGGATGTAGTGGAACCTTGAAAAGATGGGTACACTTCCGTCACATAATATCGAAAATTTTGAAGTTACGAAGTACACATGCTTGAATGAAAGAACCAAACTATATTCTATGTAATTATGAATTATTGATATGTTGTGTAGTCATGCCAAAATATGTACGAAACCTTTAACAATTGGAATTACAAATCCCACATAAAAATTTGAGCAATCAATATCTAACATTAACTTTTCTAAGTCATTCTATATAGTATGTTTAGTTGGAAAATTAAAGGCTTTAATCAACTGCTATGAAAAAGAAAGATACCATTGTAGCATTATATATTGCTAAATCTCATGATATTTTTTTTTTTAATAATTGTGATCGATTAGATATTTTGAAATGGATTGGTATATTGTAGTAGTATACCATATTGTTTGTTTATATTATAGAAGTGTGTTCTATACTTGAATTTGTGAAAATATCTATGGCATTTCGTGATATTATGTGATATTTCGCAATATTGTAATATGTTTTGCAATATCGCTCGACATGATAACTGATAAGATTGCATCATATTTAATTCCATGGTCCTGTTTGGAGGATTTAGCTTTGCATGCAAAATTTTATTTGCGGCCTTTGTTTAAAAGTTATTATGGAGACTTGTTTGATGTAGAATTTTTTGGTTATTGAAACTTTGATCTCCATCTCACCCTGTCAGTGTTTAACATGACATGTCATTAATTCTGACCTTGGAGTAGGAAGCAAACCGAAACCAAAACTCCACTTGTTTTGGAGCAGTTCCGATTCGGTTCCATGGTTTTAATGTTTTTTTTTTTGAAAAAAATAAAAAGGAAATAGACTTGCACTTAATTTTAACACAATTAAGTTGCCTACATTTCTTTTAGGAAGAATTAAAGGAGGAATCAAATCTCACGTAATTCTCATACATACCGAGTTGTTGTAGTTGTTGTTTAGTCATCACATCCGTCTGTTTTTGTGGTTTGTTTGGCTTTGGATATGTCGTAGTCTTGATCATATACTTGTTCTTGTTGTCTTTCTTGTGCTTTTGCCTAATCATCAACACAAACCTGGACTTGGAGTGATTTTGGACTCAAATATGAACATCCGTCGTCCAGAAAATTTCCACTTGCGCCGAACTCTTGCTCCATAGCAATGGTTGAAAGCAATGTTGTAAAAATCTGTTTGGATACAAGCAGAGGTAATATCCGTCAGCCATCGCTAGTTGGTGAGATGAAATACGGACAGAATGATAAATGAATAAAACTTGAAACATGCGCTCAATATGGTCCACGAGAAAATATCCGACTATAAAACAATTGAGAGGAATCACCCTCTAAACTGTAAATCAACTGGGAGGAATCCACCTCTAAATACCAAGAATCTGATAATAAAACATATGGGAGGACTCATCCTCTAAATACTGAGACATGGAGAATATGGATAAACAAATTTGCCATAACAAAACGCGCTGGCTAGGGTACCCCAGTAAAAACCTACTCAATATACATCCCGGGATGGTGCCCGCACACATGTAACATCAAGAGGCAACCGTCCTAATCTCTCCGCCGCGAACGGATTGACTTACGGACGTTGTGACACCCGCAGGTGGCCTTGACTTCCACTCAGGGAAGAACTCCAAGGACTTAAATCCTGGTCCATATCTCCTGTCTTAAAACTACCCAAAGGCCAATAACTCGGGATAAAGCATCAATCAATCATCTGTGAAATCCTCGACATAACGGTCGTAAATCAAGCATCATGCATAATGGATCTAAAACAAAACATGCTATTACGGCATACACTTACCGTAATTAAAAATATGTAAAACTTTATAAAATACTTAACCTTCAAGTACCATCGATCCGTATAATATCTCACCTGAGCAAACATGATCAACAATGTCAAGAAAGTCTCTAACCGATCACGGGTCGCTCAACAGGCTCACCTCCGGTCTCTGTCATGCATTCAAGCGCAAAAGTCTCAAAATAGCACTACATCGGTGAAAAATACCAAATCAACATTCTATGAAGCTAAAGCCATGTCAACCATGCCTAGGATATCCTTTAACACGTGTCTAGGGTCATTCCCGACCCCTCCCTAAACTATCCCAAAAGCCGGAATCAAAATGGATTAAAAACAGTCCTAACACAACCCCCAGGGACGGATATCCGGCCAGGGGAGCCGGTTATTCGCAAAGTGGTGCACAAACAGGGTAGAAACTACCCTACAAATTTTCGGATATCCGGTTGTCTCCACCGGATATCCGGCCCTGCAATCTGCAGAAATTCTGCAGAATCCCATGGCACGATCCTCGACCAAACATCAACCAAATCTCATCAAAACATCTACAACAAGACACAAAACATGAAACAAACCTTACCAAACCATCTAGCATCATCAAAATCTTGCTACACAAATCCAACAACCCAAAAATCCATCTCAAGCTTAGATCTAAGGAAAACAAGAAATTCAACAAAGTGATTACCTTAAGCACACCAAATGAAGTGACCACGATCCTCCCTCTAGCTGCCCAAGGTGAGCTCCAAGCTAGCACAAGCAAGAATCACGCTAACACCTAAGTGATTTTTGATGAACTCATCAAGAATTCCAAGAATCCTCCTCAAGCTTCCATCTCCTTCCTTCTCTTCTTCTCTTCTTCTCTTCTTCTCTTCTTCTCTTCTTCCTCCTTGGTTTCTCTCGGTCAAAGGCCCAAAGAAATGGCTGAAGATAGCTCCCCAAATCAGCCAAAAACATCACAAATACACACACTCGACCCATTAATTATACTCACTTCCACACTCAATCTCCACCAACCACACACTTAACACACTAACATCTTCCAATCACAAATCACGCATAGAAGACTAATCCTACAAGCCTCAAACTCATCACCAAAAATCACGAAATTAAAACACGTTCACAACGAACCTAAATTCAGACCCTCAAAAACCGTCTTACCACAAACCGGCTATCCCGGAAAAATCGGTGCAATCAGCGTACCTCAATATGACACTCGTTGATCATGTCTCATCAACCCAATCGTGCCGGTATAATCAAATCGGTCGTACGATATGCAATGCAAAAAGTAGCCGAGTGGCTATATAAAACCCGAAAGTACTATTCACGTAAAACACTATTCATCGAAAAACGAAAAATCTCCAAAATGATAAATTAATCATAATGAGCATAAAACAATATAAAAATGATCATAAAATCACGGGGTTTTACATTACGCGACCGCGATCAGTTGCTTCGGGAGGTTAAAAGCCACCTGCAAGCTGCCCATAATAGAATGAAACAAGTTTATGACAAGGGGCATTGTGAGAAGACCTTCCAGCTTAGTGATTTGGACCTCGTTCAACTTCACCCATATCGGCAGCTATCACTAGCTGCCCGCCGCTACCAGAAACTTCGTCCAAAGTTCTTTGGACCCTTCTGCATTATTGCTACCGTTGGCACTGTTGCCTATAAATTGGCATTGCCTGAGGACTCCAAACTCCACCCGATCTTTCATGTTTCACGGCTCAAGAAATGGTATGGCACCACCGACCCGGTCCCTGCTCCCTTGCCTCCTATGATGGACGAAACAGTGGTGCCCTTGGCCATTCTTGATACCTGTAACATTAATGGTGTACATGAGGTTCTTATCCATTGGCACCACTCCTCCCCAGCAGATGCTACCCGGGAGTCGGCATCCTCTATTCGCTATCAGTTCCCTTCTTTTTCCCTTGAGGACAAGGGTCATCCCGGGGGGGGGGGGGGGACGAAATGTTTCGTTCCCCGTTGATATGTTCAAAGGCAGCAAACGATGCAGATGATGCAGCAGATGGGGATATTGTTGAACCCAGCCCAAGCCCAAGCAAAGAATCAGAAATAGAGGAAGCAGGCATTATACATTCAGATGCACCAAGGCCCATACTCGTGTATCAGCAAAGGAGGAAGTGCGCCAGAGTGGCTAACATAACCTGCAAGATGGAAACGAGAGGAATTTAGGCGGACTATGATTTAGGAAAGAATAATATGTTATTATGCAAGATATTAGATTTGTAATCTTGCTACTTAACCAGTTATTGTTATTTCTATTAAAGCCTATTGTTGGGCAATAGCCAAGCAGGCAAGTGTTGTTAGAGGCGCGAGGCGTGCTAAGGCGCCAGAGGAATTTGGAGCCTAGGCACGAGGCACAGGCGCCCGCCTCATGTAGGTGAGGCGCACATTTCTTAAATATTTATATGTCCATGTAAAATATAATTACAGTATATGAACAACTATATTGAAAGATAAAACCACATAGTAACATGCATAAATAATATTTCAAAAGCAGGGAGAAGCACATATAAAATAAAGGAAGAAGCACATCTAGCATAAAATAGGGAGACGTAGAGAGAAGCACATCTAGTATAAAGGAATGTAAAACAAAAAACACACATCTAAAATAATAATAATAAAAAAAGAAGCAGCTTAAGAAGAAAAGAAAAAAACATAGAGAAGAAGGACGCAGGGGGAAGAGTAGTAAAGAGAACAAGAGAAAACAGAGAGGAGAAGAGAAAACAGAGAGAAGAGAAGTAGTGAAAAGGCACAGAAGCAAAGAAGAAGAAAATAGAGACCGAGGAGAAGAAACGAGAAAGAGAGAAGAAGAAGAAAAAAAACAGAGACTAAGGACAGTGAAGAGATGAGTAGCAGCCAATAAAGAAGAAAAGAAAAAAGAAAACAGAGAGAAAAAGAGGAGAAGGAGAGAACGAAAGAGGAGAAGCAAAGACAAAAAAAACTAACCTTGAAGGAGTGAAGAGCCGATGGTGAGAACCAGAGGAGTGAACCGTGAAGAGCCTCGGCCGACAACTAGGTTTTTTTTCTCTCTTTCAAAATTTTTTTTTTTTTTTGAATCTATATGAAGTTGGTAGGGCCTCATCTGCGCTTCATTTTAACTACGCTTCGGCCTAGACGCGCGCCTCACCTGAGCCTCATGTATGTGACTGAGCCTCAGGGTGACTGAGGCGCTTGAGCCCGCGCCTTTGACAACACAAAAGCAGGCAATGAATAAAGATTTCCTTTCCTTAACCCCTCCTTCTGGTCTCTCCCCGATTCCCTCTACTCCTAAAATCCCTCATCACCATAGCTTCCGTTGCGCGTTCCCAGATTCGGCCGCGTAACAGTATATTAGTAAAGGGGCCATGTTTAAGGAGTCGGCTCAAATGGTGGGGCAAACCAGTATTTTGGCTTAGTCAGAGCATTTTTTGTCTGAATTAAATAACAAGGGAGGACTGTTTGACTGAAATCAAACCCATATCTTCTTAGGAACCTTTTGGAGCCTTAGGATAATATTTATTTGACTGCTGCTCCTCCCAAAAGTTTAGCGGGCAGTTAAGAGACTTCACAGAGCAAAATTTTAATTGGCACTTTTGGGAGGTGAGCTACTATTGCGGATTGGTGCCTTTTCAACCCATTGCTACCCTATCCATTGGCACTGCCTACTGGAACATAATATATTGGTTCTCTTATCGTGGTAAAATGGGTGCATCACACAGCAGCCAGGGAAATGTGAGTGATACTTTTATGAACTGTTGGGATTAGTTTTTTTTGCTGATTGTTGGTGTTTGTGAAGAATGAATTTGAAGCTAGAAAAGGCCCACTCACTGCATGAAACAGAAATATATTTGCATTCTCTGTCTTACAATCATTTTCTTGTGACCATGTTGATGTTGGGAGTTACCATTGTGTATCAAATTTTGTAAATATGGATGCGTGAAAGACGGGCAGTAATTGGCTGAATCTGTTGGTGTGTTCTTGAATCACTATGATCTTCCAAAACAACCTTCCTATGTCTAAAGTAAAAGAAGATAAAATTTTGGTGCTGCCATATCTTCCTAGTTATGCATGTTGAACCGCATTCTACTTAGACCGTCTTCTGGCTTACTTAGGTCTATGTGCACTTGTTGAAATAGTGTCTGGAAAGAACATTGCTTCTTATGCTTTCCAACATCATCCATGCAGGAGTGGAGGGCATGAGAGGTGTCAAGAATCCTCAAAATGGCCAAGTTTTGGGCGAACCTGATGTGACACTCTCTCTTGTGGCAGTTTCTGCACCAGATTACCATAGAGAAAATGGGACAGTTTGGGCATCATCCCCTGAACGCCTTGAGCTGCCTCCAATGCCATTCCACCCTTCGAATTGCTCGGACTCGGCTTCTATCTCTGAATGTGGATCTGACATCTTTTGCAAGCGAGAAGTGATGCAGAAACTAAGGCAGCAGCTGAAGAGAAGAGATGACATGATCTTGGAGATGCAGGATCAGTTGGTGGAATTGCAAAATGCACTTGGTGAACAAGTGTCTCATTCTAATCATTTGCAAGTGCAGCTTGATGCGGCAAACAGGGACCTGTTTCAATCAGAGCTGGAAATCCAGAAGTTAAGGAAGGTCATCGCGGGCCATTGTGTCGGACATGTTGAGGCAAGTAATAATCACCCAGCTTCATCATCTGAGGCTGAGAATGGTCATGCAAATGGTCATCTTGATGGGGAGACTAATTTCGTGATTCCAGAGAGGGGCAGATCAGAAAGGGAAAGAACTGAAATGCTGAGGAGGGAAATAGAAGAGTTGAAGGAAGTGATACAAGGTAAGGAATATCTAGTACAGAGCTACAAGGAGCAGAAGATGGAGCTTTCTATGAAGATTAAGGAGTTGCAGCAGAGATTAGATTCTCAACTCCCGAATATATTGTAGTTTGTTTTGTTTTTGTCTTCTTTCCTAATGTTGGTTGGTTTTCCTCTTTCCACTCCTTGTTTGTCCCATTGTTTCGTCCCTTTTTGGATGAGCTGGGGTGTGGAGTACAGTAGAGTTGTTTTTCATGCTTGTTAACAACACAAAAGCTAGAAACTAGTATGCTCTGTACAGTGCAGGTCGTTTCTTCTTAATACTGCTTATATGCAGGTCGTTTTTCCTTAAAGCTGCATTTGGTGCCGTGTTTAGTGAGTTGATTGTGTGTGATTGCTTCCGAGAGTGCCAATGAATGGATATGAATTCTCAATCTATCAGATTGACCGACAACGGTATAGTTTCTCTTGGTAGGCGATTAGCTTGTTTGTGCACAGTGGCGTTTCTTCTACCAGAGTTTTTTGGTTCTTCAAACACAGCCGCAACCTTCTCATCACAACAGTAGGTGATTAGCTCGAGGAGCCTTTTAGGAGTATGTGTTATGTAAATTGAATATTGGACTCCTGTATTGGACACTCGTTGAAGACATTATGGGTGTGTTTGATTTGGAGATATGAAAATAAGGGATAATTAGTGATGGAGGATAAGAATAGGGATAAGAAATGATGAGATAGTGGGTTAGATAAGTTATCTAATATGTTGATTTTATAAACTTATTTGTTTTCGGATAAAATTCGTCGGATAAAGTTCGCCGAAAAAAAGTCTTCGGAAAAAGTTCGTCGGAAAAAGTTCACCGGAAAAGTTCGCTGGAAAAATTTCACCGAAAAAATTTTATCAGAAAAATTCATCTGGAAACGTTCAATGGAAAAAATTCGCCGGGAAAAAGTTCGCCGAAAAAAGTCGTCAGAAAAAGTTCGCTGGAAAAAAGTTTACCGAGAAAAGTTTACCTGGAAAAGTTCGTCGGAAAAATTCATCGGAAAAAATTCGCCGGAAAAAGTTTGTTGAAAAAATTCATCAGAAAAAGTTTGTCAGAAAAAATTCACCGGAAAAAACTTATTATCCACCAAATGCGGGATATACTATACCATGGGGATGGTATTGTATTATTATATATCTCACATATTTATAAGGAAATAGAGCATGCAAGAAATGCAATCTCGGATGAATAGTGAAATAAAACTTGTGTCTTTTCCCGAAAAAAACATTGTTTATGTGGGAAATGAAATCATTTTCCCACACGAACGGTAATATCAAACACAACCTTTAGGTTGTTTTTGATATTACCGTTCACGTGGAAATAGGATTACTTATCTCTCATGTATCATTTAAATGTGGATGCTTGATATTACTGTTTACGTTGGATTATATTTCCAACGGAATCTATTTCCTACAAAAATATGGGATATATTATACCACACTTCATAGTATTGTATATCTCGCATATGCCGGATAAGGTGGATAAGACAGATAAGAAGTTTTTTCTAGTGAACTTTTCCGGCGAACTTTTCCGACGAATTTTTTTCGACGAAACTTTTGACAGCGAACTTTTTTTCTACGATTTTTTTTACGGCGAACTTACGACAAATTTTTCCGCAAAAATTTTTTTAGCGAATTTTTCCTGTCGATTTTTTCCTGGCGAACTTTTCTCGGCGAATTTTCTGGCAAACTTTTTATGGCGAATTTTCCCGACGAATTTTTTTCGACGAACTTTTCCGGCCATTTTTTACGTTGAACTTTTTTCGGTGAATTTTTTTTGACAAACTTCTCCAGCGAACTTTTTCGACGAACTTTTCCGACAAACGTTTCCCGGTAAACTTTTCCGACGAACTTTTCTGATGAGTTTTTTTAGACAAATTTTATCCCAGCATTTTATCTGCGAAACAAACAAGTTTATAAAATCAACAAATTATATAACTTATCCAACCCACTTTCTCATCATTCCTTATGCTACTTCTTATCCTCCATTATTAATTATTCTCCATTTTCATATTTTCAAATCAAACACACCCTTATTGTAGAAGCAGCTAAGTGATGATCAAAGTAATTATAGTTTATCAATTTGCTTGACTTCGTGGATGACCTAGTGGACGAGAGGTCATCGAGTTGTGAAGTTGATCCAAAGTGGTTGGGATCTTCTTGGGTGACCTAGAGGACGAGAGGTTATCGATTTGTGAAGTTGATCCAAAGTGGTTGGGATCATCTTGTGTGGTTTAGAGTCATAGAGGTCAGTGAGCAAATTGATAATCTAGAGTCAGTGAGAATATCATTTGATGTTTTTACATAGGTTGTAAATCAAACATCAAGGAGCAATAAAGAGTTTGCACAAATCTCACACGAGATTGGGAGGACTGGATGTATGCTATCCTACTCGAGTTGAGTGGATAGAAGAACCAGTATAAGCAACCGTGTATTTATATTTTCGCTGCTACTTATTTGTTGTCATCGAATTGACTTGTTATCTGTTGTTTCTATATTACTGCTCACAAGAATGAATTCTTCCATAAAATGAGCACCTACACAGTTTTGCAAGAAGGGCAGTCGACTGCAATACCGCCACTGTTCACTAGGGCTGCTTACAGTCACTAGAAGAACCAGATGGAGAATTTCATCCAGTCATACGACTACGAGCTATGGAAGATCGTGAAAAGTGGTCCCATGGATGTGAAAAAGGATGAACAATGGTGTGTCGGGTCCCAAAATAGCAGCACGATAGGAGCCAAGCTCCTCATACTCAATCTCATCTGCTACTGCCAGTGCAGAAACACACTAGCCCATGAGCCATACCTCTCTAGAGGAACGATGGTGCGTTGAAGTCTCCCTTACACAACCCTATCAACAACTGGCCCTCCAGCCAGAGCTTGCGAACCACTATTAACCTCGTGAACTGAAGCCAGCGACTCTATCTCATCAACGTGTTCAACAATAGCTCCCTACTGATCCCCAACAGTGACTGAATCTAACTGATCTGTAAGAACTATTAACTGATCGGACTGAACTGACTCAACGGTGGGAATGATTGGAACCTACTTCACCTCAAACTGAACTCTCTTTGGCACCTCCACCTTATCAACATCAGCTATAACATCATCCACTCCACCTGAAGCGGGAACATCACCAACAGACTGCGCCCGTGAAGCCATGATCATCTCATCAAAAGTCACATTGTGGCTAACGATCACATTAGGATAACCAGACTCCTTGAACCACAAACGGTACCCCTTTACGCCATCACCATATCCTAGAAACACACAACGAACCGCCCTCGGCTCCAACTTGCCTTTGCTCACGTGAGCATAAGCAGGGAAACAAAAAATAAGTAAATGATCATAGAATGGAGGCAAACCGGATCATACCTCCTTTGGTGACTTGCAGTCGATAGCTGTAGATGGAGACCTGTTCATCAGGTAACATACTGTAGAAACAGCCTCAGCCCACAAACTCTGTTACAACCTGTGCGTGAGCAGGTTGTTCAAATATCGAACTCAAGGCAATCACGAAGAA
>JAOWBR010162864.1:0-12121 GCA_028571145.1 Dionaea muscipula
TATCAAATTCGGAGAACATTAAGAAGAGGATCAGTGCACAAAATTGCACTAATCAAATCCCCTCACACTAAAGTTTTGCTCGTCCTCGAGCAAAGTTCATGAAAGCTAGAATGATAGGTAATAGGCGCTGCTTACTAACTGAAGAAGGGAATGAGGAGTGAGAATCACATCAGACTCTGGGTTGAGACTGAACTACCCAAACTCCTAGTCGATTGATCCAATTTCTCTCAGTGGTCCGGAGGTTCCAGTTTCCGGAGCACACTCTTTCTAACTGATGGAATTCACAGTGACTCTTTTTCTCGGCTTGAGTGATCCGGCAAATTGGAATCTCAGTGTTCTTGTGAAAGGAACTATTATCAATAAAAGTGTCTCAGAGGCCCCCCAGGTTAAGATTAGTAGATATCCTTCCCATCCCGTTCCTTCCTTTGCTAAGATGACTGGTCCCTTAAATTATATATCTCTCTTTTTATGTCTGACTTCATTGGGCTTTCTAATTGACCCCTGTAGCGGGCTTTCGGAACAGCCATCCCGACCCGTAAGCCCTTGGGTGCTAGGTATTTCAAGAATACCCCTGTGGGAACCTAATTGCCCGAGTAAAAAAGGCCACCGAAGTCAAACTTATTAAGACACGTAGATCTAACAAGTCCTTTTATTAACGCGCCCCTCAAACTTCTGCAAGCAACGAGGTCGGGTTATGTTTTTACAAGACAAGATAGTTCCTAGTGTCCATTATTATTTTTTTTTAGATTAGACCAGTCATCCTTGCAAGGTCAGAGAGATTAAGGTCGGAATTCATACGCACTCCCTAGTTCCACCAATGATACACACTGTTAAAGTTAATATTTCATTGTGAATATGAAAATTATGAAAAACTCGGTTGCCGAAAACACCCTTGCCACATTCCGATATCACTAACTCCTTCAACAAGTCATCTGATCGGCTCGATGTAATCCCGATTCCCCCTCCTAGAAAGGAAATATCATAAAGATAAGGTCGGTACCCAGTCATCTGTCCCGAAATTTACTAAACACCAAAATCTCATCCCTAAGAATTTATTAAAACACATAGGTTTAAATGCATACTATACTCTACCCCCTAAACTAATCCCCTCACACTAAAGGCCTGCTTGTCCTCGAGCAGAGAGCAAAGTACGATATGGAAAAAAGGAGAAAGATAATAAATGCAAAGAAAGAAATGAGTAACCGATATAGTTGCCACAATAGGCAAGGAAATCTCCTCGTAGTAAAGGCAGCACTGAATAGAGAATCCCTGCAATTATGAGAGGTGAAAGAAAATGGTCAGAGAGAAAAGAGGGATGTATAGAAGGAAGCAACTCCACTATATAAGGAAATAGTAGTTAACGAGGAACTGGGGTTCAACAACCGAAATTAAGCTCTAGAAGAAAGAATGGATCCAAATCGTCGTGTCGGAGTGATGCGGTTGCCAGGGCTGCAACCGAGAAGGTTAAGGGAGGCCACTAATATGCCTACAACGGCTGACCTGAATGACATCAACATCGCCTTCCCATGTCCTCCGGAATATGAGTGTTTCCTGCCATTAAGAACCTAAACCGCTGCTGATACCGATACGCAAAATGCACTTGCCATCCACCTCGATCAATTCAAACTAGGTCTCAGGTTCCCTTTACATCCCTTCTTTGTAGCAGTTTTCCAATCCTATAGGATTCTTCCAGCCCAGCTCACTCCGGAATCAATGGCCTGCATTGTAAGTTTCATTGTCCGAAGTGCCTGGTTTGGCATTCCTCCCTCCCTGGTAGCATTCAACGAATGTTGTAAGTTGGTACGGGAACCAGGGAGAACTAGGTATTATAAGTTTGTGTTGCTCGAGGGTTGCAAGTTGGTGACTTCCATGGAAAGTCTGGGGCTATGGAAACAGAAGTTTATTATGGTGGAGGGTGGAGTGTTCCCAATCAGCACCACTTTCAGAACACCCTGGAGGTCACCTGCTATTCCGGACAGAGGGCTCACTTTAAGAGAGCTAGCCTTTCTGCATCATATAGGAGCAGCAGAGCGGCCTACACCACAACTGCAAAATATGATCAGGCTGGAAAATCTGGAGCTCTGGGATATAGCTACACTTCCACCCCCTCGTAAGTTTATTAGGGAAGACAAGTTGGTATCGACAAGGAACTGACATAGTGGCATGTTGCAAGTTTTTTATCATTGGATCAGGCAACTCTTTATGGTCCCGCTGTAGTCGGCTGGAGGCTGGGAGATGAGGAAGAGGATGGAAACGATGAAAGCTGGAGTGGAGGAAATGCTGAAGAGGATGAGAACGAAGATGGAGATGAGGATGGCAATGTCATTGATGATTAGTAGAGCGTGTTCCGAAGTAGAATGACCAGAAGTGTTATTAAATTTCCTTGAAATGTTCTCTGTATTGGTCTCATTGTAGTGATGAATGAATTCGTCTTCTAAAGATAAACTGGATTGGAACATAAACGAATAACCCAAAAGTTACATCTCGGTATCCGCTCCCCACGTCAGGGCTTCCCTGTCAGTAAAAGTGATCTTGTTATTAATGTGAAAATCAGGAGAATCAATAATAAATGAAATAGAAGAGGGCGGAATCTTCCCTGTCAGGTAGTGTGGATGGAAAGATGAAGAGCCAATAGTGGAAAACTGAATTAAATGCCGAAAGGCCATTTAACTACCCTTATTAATTGACACTGATCTCGCTATAAAAATAACCCATCAGTCATGGAGATGATGCAAGTAATCTCAACAAAGAAAAACCACCAGAACTAAATCATCGAAAATGGAGAAGATGGATGGGAGCATGGAGTGCCTCGGTCAAGCTCTTGTGAAGAGTTATCCAGGTGCACCATTAATGAAGATTGGAGAGGCCACTAGCATCTTGGACGAGCAAGATCTGTTCAACATCTAGATAGCGTTTCCACGATTGTCCGGGATTGAGTACAAGCTCCCTTTGCCTCACGAAATAGTGTTGCAGTTTAAGCTTAAGAATGCCATAGTTGTTCATTCAGCGCACTTGTCCAACGGTCTGCGATTTCCTCTCCATCACTTCTTCGCCCGGGGGTTTAATGCCTATAAGCTTGTGCCTGCCAACTGACCCCCGAATCAATCGGATATATCACCAGCTTCATAATACAAAGCCATGAAAGAGGTGCCCCGCCTTCCCTTTCGGTTTTCAGCTGATGCTTTGAACTGGTTCCCGAGCCCTATGAGTGGGGATTTTTTTACTTTAAACCCCGACTCGGTACCCAAGTCTGCACAATCCGGAGGGAACCAGTAGTCTGGCGACGGAAGTTCCTTTTGGTTCTGGAAAAATATTGGAACATAAATATCAAACCCAGAACTCCGCCGTTAAGCCCTGATTGGCAGGATGATGGTAAGAGGTATGGCTGGCAACCTCGAATTTCACCCTGGGACTTGGAAGCAGTGGTGGAGAGTTTTTCAGTCATACAACCCCTCATTCCTAAGTTTGAAGATGATGTTTATCTAGAGAAACTTGAGCAATTCAAGATTGCAAGTTGTCCCCACCCCAGTAAGTTGAAATATTGCAGTTGTTCCTTCAAACTAGTCAATTAATTCACAATGCTATTTGCCGAAATGCAACATACCTCTGGAGGAGCTTGGTCGGGCTATATGGTGGGACATGGAGGCCAACGAATACGCTGACTCGGGTGGTGGAGATGCTGGACTTCGACGAAGAAGAAGAATGAAGCAGAAGAAGCAACTAAAAGATGTCTTTACCCCTCCCTCTAGATCCTCTCTTGAAACTAGAACTAAAATTTGTAATTGCAGAATTAAGTATGATGTAGCAGCCATTGTGGCAAGTGAATGAACCTCTTTTAATTTAGCTGACGAATTCCCAATATGCAGAGTGCTCATGTCATATTAGAACGCCAAACCGAACAGAGCTGAATAAGAACTATCCAATGGACCAGCTCCCCTCACACTAAGCAATGTGAAAGTCCAAATTGGGCTCCAAACTCTAATCCAGTAGAACGTAAATCACAATAGGCCCAGAACAGTGTGCGGGGCCCATTACTAAAATCGATAAAATGAAAAGGCAGATCCTTCTCGAAAATCATGCAGGGCAAACTATCAAAATCTCCATATCGAATTAAACAAAGCACTTCCCTTAAAAACCTTGCTTCTGAAAAACCCCTTATATTCTAGTAGCGAGGATCTGCCACTGGTGAAGGTGACCTTCGAGAGATGTAACCAGTCAAGAACTGTGCAATCACCTCCAAGTACCGCCCCCCTAACTTCACGAACCCTTTTAGCTGTTGTTTACTAGCTGTGTGCAGAAGAGTAGAGTGGAAAATGGCAATGGACAACCGTCCCCGAAATGCGTCCGACATTAAATTGGTTGGCAATGATGGAAAAATTAGAGATGTGTGAGGGGTTCTTACAATCGCAGATGTAGAGGACATGCGAATTGCCTTCCCGCTACCCACTGGCTATCAAATGTACCTACCCTCGCCCAATCAATCTGCCCTAGACGTACCTCATAACAAGATAGTGGCAGTACATTTTGATCATTTATAGAATGGTTTGAGAATTCCTTTCCATCCCATTTTTGTGGTGTTACTGAGAAGGTACAACCTGGTTCTGGCCCAGCTTTGCCCCAACGTAATGTCCTTGATTAACTCTTTCATCATCTTTCATCATACGAGTGGCCGGAAACCATTGTTGAAGTTATGGCACAAACTAGTGGCTCTGACTCCGTCACTCCCCAAAGATTGTGGGTATTGGAATTTCAAAGCGAATCCGGGATATAGGCTAGTTGATGGTCGGGACAACATTAAGTGCTGGAAGTGCAAATTTGTTCTAATTTCAGGTGTTGAAGAATGACCTTTTCCGACAATCCGCTTTTCCATTATTCCTACCACCACGCCCTTTGAAAGACAACAATTATACACGGATTCCGAACTAGCATTTCTGGAGACCTTTGACAGAAACCGATACCTAATACCCAAGCACTATAAGATTGTCACTCCACTAGCACTGGAGCTCTGTGGCATTGCCCGAGTGCCGCATCCTCGTATGTTTCTAATAAAATTATGCAGGTGAATGCAGATGAGGATACATTAACTAAAAGAAATTTGTGTGATGCAGGTGGAATGTATCGACAATTTGTTTATCAGCTGTTGGGCTCAACCAAAAAGGAGAAGGATCATGCTCTAGAATCATTGGATACTCCCTCACCTATCCCTGCTCAAGGAGAAGGGTCTTCGATGCAAGCTGCTCTGATTTTGGAAGTACCAGAAGTGGATCAGGCAGTAAAGGACATCGTAGAAGATGTACTAGCTGAGAGTAGTGTTTCCACTCCGGAGGTAGGAGATGAAAATCTTGATATTCCTGAAACTGGATTGAAGCCCATTCCGGAAGAGGATGAAGTTATAGAGACTGAGACATTACGGCAAGCACTTCGGAAGTAGAAGAAACAAAAATCTGGAGTCGCACCATTTGATTCCCCAATTTTAATAATCCCAACACCAACAGGACAGACCACCACAGCTCCCCCTCAGACCAGCGAGGCAATTCCTAAGTCTACAAGCTTGGCCCTCATGCCATATGTGGGATCTCCGCTTAGACCAGCTGTAGAGGAAAGAGAAGTTGCAGCAGATCCTATCAAGAAAATCGTGAAAGAGAAAGGGATCACAATATAAGAACCGCAACAGTAGCAACAACAGAAGAAGAAAGCATCAACTGTTCCCGATGAACCGATCACTAAACGGTAAAAAATTGCCCAAGGAAAGAAAGAAATCAACAAGCCGGAAGCTCCCCCACAAAACCGAAGGCAAACTTAGATCCAGAAAGCACCAGAGAAAAAGACTGAGCCGATAAAGAGAATAAGAAAATCCCAGGTGGTGGAAGATGAGTTCAGTTCGGATGATCGAATTGTGCAACAGCCAGAGAAAGGCAATGAGCAACAACAAGAAGTTCGTCCAGCAGTTGGTGCAGAAGATACAAGTTCCGGGAGCACGTTACCCAAGGGTACCCTGATTCTAAACTGGAGGTTTATGGAGTGGGATAAGGTATTATTGGATCCGTCAAAGGGTACCAAAGGGAGCATGAGCCAAGGCACATTGTGTGTCGAGTATCTGCACGGACCGAGGTTCAAAGGAGATGTCAATCAAACGAATAAAATGTCATACCGGCAGCACATGGCAATGATGGCGACCCACACAGCAAAGGTAATTAAAAGCTTGGCTTGAGAAGTTTAATGTCGTGGATGATGAAAAATTCTTTGAACTTAATCACATCTCCCTGATGTAGATGTCGGTCCTCACCGGAGGTTGGTTGGATAAGCTAGAGGAGCTGAAAAATAAGGATGTCCAGATTGATGAATTGAAGAAGGTGAGAATATACTCAATACAAGCTAATGACAAGTCACTCTTATGTGCAAATGGATTCCCGACATCATCTCATCCTACTTTTGCAGAATTCCCGAATAGCAGGGGTGTTGAAATCATGGAAGAAAGAGAAGGAAACTTGGATAAAATCCAAGGAAGAGTATGAAAAGTTTAAGGAGATGGAGGAGAAGATGGAAAAAGAAGTGGCAGAAAAAAAAGAATTGGAAGCGATGGTGAAAGAGTTGAAAAAAGTAGTGATGACGTACGAGAAGGAGAAGCTAGTAGTAACAGATCAGGAGAACAAGATGAAAGAAATGAAGGCCGGAATTGATAGGCTCGTGAAAAGGCAGGTAGAGTTTTTTATCGAAAGAGATACGGCCAGATCTGATACGCGGTAAGCAAAGACCGATTTGGGTAATGAGAAAGATAAGAATTTAAAGTTAAAGACTGATCTCAAAATCCTTCAAGAAACTTATGCCAAGCTAAAAGTGGACTATGATACAAAAGTGGATGAGATCTTTAAGGTGAATCAAGAATTGAGACAAACTAGAAATAAACTGCAGTGGGCCAATGATGGCATGTGGATTCACCAATCCGGTTGCGAGGCCGAGATTTCGAGGTTAGAAGCTGAGAAGGCCCAAGCTGAACAGAACTTTCAAAAAGAGAAGTCGAACTTCAAGAAGTTGTTCGGAGTGCTCTATTGGATGAATGAGAAGAAAGAGACTCTGGCAACCATTCTTCCAGCTCAGATGAAAAGGGCACGACAACTGGCCGTTCATGATTTTGTTCTGTCTAATGATTTCCTTCATGTTGCGGCCCCCATCGCAGTCCCTTACGTGAAAGATGGTTTTAAGATATGTCAGGTCCAAGCGAAGAAGGCTTTATTATCAATGGGGCAAGACTCTGGTTGGGTGGATCAGTTGGAAGTGGATCATAATGTGGCATATCAACTTGAACCAGATGTTGCTCCAAAGGCTAAGGACGTGCCGGCATGGAATGCAGAATTTGGCCTTGAAGATCCAATAGTATTCATGCAGAAGTGGAGGGATGATATCAAAGAATTAGCTGACTGGGAAAAAGTTTCTCCATCGAGTCAAACACCCTCAGCTGACATTCCGACCTCCACTTTACCACAGGTAATCTTAAAATATTTGCAAAATAAACTCCTGTGGTGTCAGAACTTAGAAGCAACTAATCCCCATTCCGGTCCAAGTTGTGTTTGGAACAATCAATCTTATACTATGTCTGTCTTATGAACAGGAAGGTGATCATGCAGCTCCAGATTCAGAGGTGCAAAGAGAGGAGGTAAACAGTGCCGCACCGGAAAGGAATGAACTGAACTTGCCATCAACCCAAGATTCCGAAGTACTCCTAAAAGCTGATCAAGTGCCCAATGAGCAACCCTCTTCTGAACCAGCAATGGATCAAGACTTAACGGTAAAGGCTGATGTATCTCTGACTGAAACACCTTCTGCTCCTAATGCTCAAACAATTGATCCTCAGTAAACTCTGTGTCTTGGACATGTATGTAATATTCTTCAACAGATTGACTTAGATTATCGCTTTGCTTCAACACTCAAACAAACCATCAGTACACTCAAACAGGAAATACAATTAACAAAGCTAAAACAATCCCTAAAACAAATCCTAACTATCAATAAAAGAAATACTACACAAGGTAAGGAAAACTGGGAAAATACTTGGGTTACCTCCTAAGAAGGACATGCGATTAGAGTCGGCATGCCCGACTTCAGAATTGCCTCAGTCGCAGTAGGGTTTCCCGACATCAATATCGGGATCCCGAGGAACTCCATCATGATAAATCTTCAATCTCTGCCCATTAACCTTGAATCTCTCTTCTGAATTCGGCTCCTTCAGCTCTACAGCTCCCCAGGGTAAGACTTCAGTAACAATGTATGGACAACTCCATCGGGATTTGAGTTTTCCAGGAAAGAGCTTTAATAGAGAACTGAAGAGTAGGACCCTTTGCCTAACTTCAAATGTTTTCCGTAAAATCCGAGCATCATGCCACGATTTCATCTTTTCCCGGATTAGATTCACATTTTCTTAGGCATCATGCTTGATTTCCTCAAGTTCAGAAAGTTACAACTTCCGGTGCTTACCAGCTTGATCAATCTCAAAGTTGCAATATTTTACCGCCCAATAGGCCTTGTGTTCAATCTCCACCGGTAAGTGTCAAGCTTTTCCATAGACTAACCGAAATGGTGACATACCTAAACCTGTTTGATTTCCCGATTAGAGACTTCAGCCATGCCATTTGATTGTGGATGATATGCGGTTGACATCCGATGATGCACTCCATATTTCTTCAGTAATGCTGACATCGTGTTGTTGCAGAAATGAGTATCTCTGTCACTCAGTACAGCCCTCGGAATACCAAACCTTGAAAAGATGTTGTGTTGCAGAAACTTACTCATTTCCTTGGCGTCATCGGTCTTAGTTGCCTTGGCTTCAATCCACTTGGAAACATAGTCAACTGCCAACAATATATAAGTGTACCCAAATGATACCGGAAAAGGCCCCATAAAGTCCATCCCTCAGAGATCAAAAATCTCGCAGACTGGAATGGATGTCATCGACATTTCATCCCTTTTTGAGACATTACCAGTTCTCTGGCATCGATCACAACTTTTAAAGAAAGCAAAAGCATCCTTGAACGATGTAGGCCAAAAGAATCCAGCCTCAAGGACCTTCCGTGCAATCTTATCAGTTCCAAAGTGTCCTCCGCAAGCATAAGAGTGGCAAAACTCTAAAATCCCTTGAATTTCTTAATCCGGCACACATCTTCGAACCACTTGATCAGCACCAAGTTTCCACAGATACGGGAAATCCCAAAAGTAAAATCGTGCTTCTCTTTAAATCTTTAATTTCTGCGATTTGCTAAGTCCGACGGGGAATTCTCCCGTAACCAAGAAGTTGACTATATTCGCATACCAAGGTTCAGCAATTTAGATCGCAAGAATTTGCTCGTCGGGAAAGCTATTCTGAATCTCAACTCCATCATTGTGATGCACAAGACGACTAAGGTGATCCGCCACCAAATTTGCTTTTCTGTTCTTATCTTTAATTTCAAGATCGAATTCTTGAAGCAACAAAATCCATCGGATAAGCCTCGATTTAGACTCTTTTTTAGATAAGAGATGCCGAAGTGCAAAATGATCAGAGTAAATGATTACCTTAGTGCCCAAAAGATACGATCTGAATTTCTCAAGGGCAAAGATGATTGCTAGCAGCTCCTTTTCCGTCATAGTATAAGTCAATTGAGCAACAGCCAACATCTTACTGGCGTAGTGAATCACAAAGGTAACTCCTTCATCTCGTTGTCCCAATACAGCTCCAACTGCGAAATCATTTACGTCACACATTATCTCAAAAGTTAACTCCCAATTTGGGGGTCGGATTACTGGTGCAGAGATTAAAAGAGACTTCAAATGATCGAATGCCTTTTTGCATTTGTCATTAAATTGAAATTGCACCTCTTTTTGGAGTAGCTGGCACATCGGCCGAGAGATTTTAGAAAAATCCTTAATGAAACGCCGGTAGAATCCGGCATGGCCCAAAAATGACCTCACCTCCTTTACCGATGTGGGGTATGGCAACGATTCAATCACATCAATTTTAGCTTTGTCAACTCGGACTCCAGCTTTAGAAACAATGTGTCCAAAACAATATCTTCAGTAACCATAAAATGACATTTCTCAAAATTAAGAACCAAGTTTGTATCTTCACATCTTGCCAACACTTTGCCCAAGTTCTTCAAGCACAAATCAAAAGACTTCCCATAAACCGAAAAATCATCCATAAAGACTTTGATGCAGTGCTCAATAAAGTCAGATAAGATACTCATCATCCATCTCTGGAATGTTCCAGGAGCATTACACAATCCGAACTGCATACGCCGATAGGCAAATGTTCCGAATGGGCAAGTGAGTGTTGTCTTTTCCTGATCTTCTGGAGCTATAACAATCTGATTATACCCCGAATATCCATCTAAGAAGTAGTAATGGGATTGTCCAGCAAGTCTTTCCAACATCTGATCAATAAATGGGAGTGGGAAATAATCCTTCCTGGTTGCAGCATTTAACTTTCGGTAATCAATGCACACTCTCCATCCATTCTGTACCCGAGTTGGTACTAACTCATTTTTCTCTTTTCTTATGATGGTGATTCTGGTTTCCTTTGGAACTACATGGATAGGACTAACCCATTGACTATCAGAGATTGGGTATATCATCCCTACATCCAATAGTTTGATAACTTCTTTCTTCAAAACTTCCATCATTGGCGGGTTCAGCCTCCGTTGTTCTTCTCTTGTTGGTTTTGATCCTTCCTCCATCAAAATTCGATGCATACACATGACTGGACTTATCCCCTTGATATCGGCAATAGTCCAGCCTATCGCCGACTTATGTTCCCTAAGCACCTCAACCAATTGATCCTCCTCATTCCGAGACAGACATGACAAAATGATGACTGGCAGTGTTGAATTATCACCGAGATATGCATATTTCAAATGATCCGGTAGCTCCTTGAGTTTAAATTTGAGAGCTTATGTTACTGAAGGTATCAGTTTCTTCCTCATAGTGGGCAAATCAAGAGTAGCAGATGCCGACTTAGTGTAAGGTAAAGCGTTGAGTGCATCGATCACTTCTTTCACTTGCTCTGGTAGAGCAAAATCTTCTTTTACCGCAGTCAGACAATAACTTAGTACATATGACAATTCGTCGAAATCAGTGTCCCTAATCCCCCACTGCTGGTTTACCAATGATTCAGTTTCATCATGCACTACCGAGCACACATCGTGCACATCTTCGGGATACTTCATTGCCTCATACATGTTGAATTCAGCAATCTCTCCGTTAAATTCTACTGTCACCTTCCCCGTGACCCAATCAGTTTTGCAACCAAAAGTCATAAAAAACGGTCTATCGAACAGGATCGGTGTAGGGTTTGGACCATCTTCATTGTCCATCTTCAAAATGTAGAAGTCAGCGAGGAAGATTAAGTCATTCACCTTAACAAGTACATCTTCAACTAACCCTTCCATGCAAGAAGTAGATCGATTAGCCATGGAGATAACTACCCTCCTTTCTAAGAGTGGTCCAAGTCCTAGACTCCGGTATACTGAGTATGGCATGACGTTGATTGAAGCTTCAGAATCAATCATCCCTTTATCAATCGTCGAATTCCCGATAGTGCAAGGAATAGTAGGTACCCCAGGATCTCCTTGCTTTGATGACATCTTCTGTTGGAACACCGCGGATACACTTGCACTGAGATGGATAATTTTATCTTCTTTAGCTTTCCTTTTGTTTGTGCACAATTCTTTTAAAAACTTCGCATACCTTGGTACTTGCCGAATCAAATCCAATAAAGGAATATTGATTTCCACCTTCCGAAGGACTTCCAGAATGTCCTTCTCATATTCAGCCTTCTTGGTCTTCGCAAACCGATTCGGAAAAGGCACTTCCGACGATCTAAGCTTCTTTGCCCCAGTCGATGAACAAGATTTGGGTTTCACCCCTCATTATCCACTTTATCATCCTTAGTAGAGTCATCTCCAATTGGCACTGCATCAGACACAGTTACCTTAGGGGCCGGGGATGGTACATCAACAACTTTTCCACTACGTAAGGTGATGGCATTTGCATGCTCACGGGGATTTACCATAGGTTGAGACGGCAATTGCCCAGAACCTTGGCCTTTCATCCGATTGACTTCAGTAGCCAATTGGCTCATTTGCGTTTCCAA
>JAOWBR010162875.1:0-12121 GCA_028571145.1 Dionaea muscipula
AGCCAACGATCGATTGAAAGAAATCCAAGTGGATGGTTGTCTGTGATCGTGTGTCCACGAGCGTTCAACCATCCGGATCTTGGTGATTCTTCATCGTCGGTCGTTGACGGCTAGCGGCAGCATCTTGCGCGAGTTGAGAAGCGGCAGCCGCGCGCAACGGCGACGGACATCGCGCACGACGCGCAGCGCGTCCGGGTACCGTCGCGCAGAGGCAGCATCGGTCATGGCTTTCAGTTCAGCGGCGTCCATCGACGTTGTAGCAGCGCGCAACAGCGCGAGAAGTCGCGGACAGCAGCGCTGCGAACAGCAGCGAGTAGCGGCCAGGTGTCTGCAGCGGACTCGCGCAAGTGCAGCGCACGTGTTCAGCGGCGGCAGCGCGCGGCATCGGGTGCGAGCAGCTTGCACAGAAGCACGGACAGATACCGACGCGCGCGCCCGGTAGCGGCACTCCGAACGTGAACAGCAGCCTCGGGAGCATGTAGTGCACGTGGGGATCGCCTTAATCGACGACAGCGGACAGCAGCATGTGCGATAGGGGCGTGACTAGTCGCGTTCTGTCTTCAGCAGCATCGGTTGCGCAATGCGCACCGCCGGACTCGATCGTCGGATTTAATCTCCGCGAGGTATCGATTCAGTTATTTAATATATATTTGTTATATATTGTTTTATGTATGCGAATCTGAATGGAAAAATTTTTGTCGTCTATCCTACGTACCGACGCGATCCTGAACGCTTCCGCGGGGCCCCGTTCATTCGGGTTTTCCTTCACTTTCGACATCACCTTGTGTGAACCATGTTTAATTTGAATCATGTCACTTCTTAAATTTTACCATGCATATGTTTTTAAATACATCAAGTGTTTGTCATCATCAAAAAGGGGGAATTTGTTGACCCTTGATAATTGATGTTTTGATGATAACAATCACTTGGTATGATTTGATGCTTGGTTTGCTTAGTTATGATCAAGTGACAGGATTCAAGGTGTTAAAACACTGACCATGGATGACTTCTATGTATGATCAAGTTGCTATCTAGTTGCTATGATATTTCAGAAGAAGAGAAAGAAGGATTCAAGTATTGAACACATCGGTTGAAGATGCTGGAAGCATGAGAAGATGGGATGACTCATTAGAAAGTTTTGAAGTCAACCCCTTACTGTTTAAAGACACTCAAGATGTTTAATGAAGCCACAAAGAATCATGAAGAATCATGTGTGTCAAGTGTCACTGCTTATGATCCAATATATGGATGCTTTACACTCTATCTTCTTGATTTAATCAGTTTAATAGAGGATCCATATTCACACACACACATAAAATGTTTCAAGGAGAAACTGTTTTGAAGAATTGTTGGAAGCAACACGAGGAGTCGACCCCTCCTCTGTGCTGGACAGTTTCGGTTTTCACTTGAAAATTATAATTCTGCCCATATGTTTTCAAAACTCATCCAATATGTTTTGAAATGATTTGAGATATATTTTGGATGATATTTCGTGACAAAATATCATTGGATATTATGATTTACAGAAGAATTGAAGAAGATGTTTTATTTTTGGAAAGTTATGTTTTTAATGAGATATCCTTTTAAATCTTTCCAAATCTTTTGATGCAATCTTTTCTGGATATTCTTTGAACGATTTTCTTTTGTATTTTACATGGGAAACTCATCTATAAAAAAGTTGCATCGTTTTACTTGCTGGGCACGCACTTTCTGTGAATTCTAGTGATCACTTTTATCAAGCTACCAAGAAAAGTGCCAAAGCAAGTTAATGGACTTGCAAACCATTTTCTCAACCATCTTCTACTGATTTCTCACACGTTGATCCTCTGGAAGATAGGTTAAGTATCAAGGTTTGGTGTTTGCATTCCATAGTTTTTTTCATTGCATATTTGCCTAGTCTAGAGAGGCATACCCATCACTTTCATATTGATATCTTTTAGGATTCCTTGAGTGAGGAATTCGAGTTAGCCTAGGTGAAGAGTTTTGCCACTTTAGGTTGGGTGAAGGAAAGTGTTGCCTTCATCGAGTTAGGTGTGGGAGATTCATTGCCCACATCGAGTCTTAGCAAAGGAAAGTCATTGCCTTTGTTGAGAGGGTATAGGAGAGTCATTGCCTATATCTTGTTTAGGGTGATAGAGAGTCATTGCTATCACTGTTTTGTACTGATTCATGATTATATCAATGAAAGAAACCATTTTCCAGAACGATTCTCACAAGAATTGGTTGTTTGCTTGAAATCTAAGTTGCTCAGTTTATTCCACAACTCACAGGAGTTGACTCCTCGTGAGTAAAAAGAACAACCTTGTTTTAAATTGTCATAATTTTTAATAACACCAATTCACCCCTCCCCCACCTCTTGGTATTCTCTTGGATTCTAATAAAAACCACGGGAGGAAGAGAGCAAATCTACTATGAATATGTTTAGAGAATTACATCACTCAAAAGAACACTCTAAACTCTCAAAACAATAATCAATGGAGGCTAAAACATGGATCTCCAATAACCTATACATTAGGCTATATTTATATACTTTCTAAAATCTTAAACTACCGCATATGGAGAAAAAGACTGCGATAGGCGACTGACCAATGTCTGTTGGGCGCCCGTCGAGACACTCCAAAAGTCGATAAAAAATGGCTCCATAACGGGTGCCTGGAAATGGCCTGTCGGGCGTCTTCCCATGTCCTATAGAGCGCCCGATAACCGTCTGATGCAGCACCAGACGAAAACAGAAGATTGCCCAAAACTGGGCAATGCTGTCGGGCACCTGTTCCTCTTCCTTCAGATGCCTGACAGCTCTAGAGGGGAGGATAGAAGCCACAAACACAATAATTCTCCACCTTAGCGCAAATCCTCCCAAAGATCAACAAATCAAACATCATAGCAGCATAATCAACAGAACTCTCCCTCCTTAAATCGCCCCAAAGGGCAATCAAACATAACAAACACCGATCAAGCCCAAGCAATGCTTGAACTTGGTAACAGGAACCGGCTTCGTCAGAAAATCAGCAGCATTTTCTGAGGTGTCAATCTTCTTCATAAAAATTTCTTTCCTCTCAACAAGATCATGAACAAAGTGATACCGAACCTCAATGTGCTTCGTTCTCTCATAGAACATCTGATCCTTCGTCAAACTAATAGCACTCTAGCTATCCCAAAAGATCGTTCCATCACAAAAAATTGAACTAAGCTCGTCAAAAATACGTTTCAACCAAAGAGCTTATTTTGTAGCTTCGGTAATAGTCATATACTCGGCCTCTGTAGTAGACAAGGCAACTGTGGACTACAAAATAGAATGTCAACTGATAGCACATCCATCGAGAGTGAAAACATATCCAGTGAGAGACCTCCTATGATCTAGATCACCGGCATAATCAGAATCAACAAAATTTGTAACACCATCTTTTGTAGAACCAAAACATAAATAAGCAGAAGATGTACCCCACAAGTATCTCAAAATCCACTTCACTGCTTACTAGTGAGACTTGTCGGGGTTGGCCATATATCTACCAACCACACTAACAGCATGAGCTATATCAGGACAAGTGCACACTATGATATACATAATACTACCAACAACATTAGTATAAGGAACACGAGACATGTAACTTCTATCATCATCTGACTGAGGAGATAAAGCAGCTAAAAGTCTAACATGAGAAACCATAGGAGTACTAACTAGCTTGGCATCAAGCATAAAAAAGCGATCAAGGATCTTCTCAACAAAACCTTAATTCTAAGATAAATAAAGCTTACCAGCTTCACGATCCCTCTTAATCTCCATACCAAGAATTTTCTTGGCAGCCCCCAAATCCTTCATCCCAAACTCACCATGTAAATCAGATTTTAATTTATCAACTTCAAATATATCTCTAGCAGCTATAAACATATCATCAACATAAAGCAGCAGGTAAATAAAGGAGCCATTGTGAAGCATTCTAAAATAGACGCAATTGTCATACCTGCTCCTGGAGAAATCACGGCTCAACATAAAAGAATCAAACTGTTTATACCACTGGCATGGCGCCTGCTTCAACCCATAAAGAGACCTCTTCAAAAAACAAACATGGTCTTCCTTCCCTTCAATTACAAATCCCTCAGGTTGACGTATATAAATGACTTCATCCAACTCTCCATTCAAAAATGCAGTCTTAACATCAAGCTACTCAAACTCAAGATCAAATATAGCCACAAAACCAAGCAGAACACGAATGAAACTATGCTTTACAACTGGAGAAAAAATATCATTGAAGTCGATACCTTCAGCCTGACTGAAACCTTTAGCAACCAATCTGGCCTTGTATCTGGGAGCTTCAACACCAGGAATACCTTCCTTCCTTCTAAACACCCACTTACACCCAATGACTTTCTTTTTCTTAACAGGCTTGACGAGCTCCCAAGTCTGATTTTTCGTAAGTGACTCCATCTCTTCATTCATAACAACTAGCCATGAATCAGAATCTGCACAAGAGACGGCATTTGAATAGGAAGTAGGCTCATGAAAATCATCAGTCTCTAAAGCAATAGATAAAGCATAAGCAATAGAATTGTTATCAACATAATTTTCAACCAAATTATTTTCAACATCATAATCATCATAACATCGTGGTCTCCTGATCTCTCTCCTGGGCCTGTCTCTAGCAATGGACTGATCAACAACAATAACTAGAACATCAACGACTGATGAAACAACTGGAATAATAGAAGTAACCAGAGCAGGTACATTCTCCACCTCTTCTTCAGATCTGGGCGGCGATGAAGGAACTGAAACCAGCAGAACTGGAGAAGGAACTGACTGCAGAGGAATAGAAGAAACCTCCACCTGCACCTGAGCAGGCACATCTGTAGAACTAGGCAAAACAGAAGGAACAGATTCCTTTCTAGGAGATAACATAGCAGACTCATCAAAAGTAACATCTCTGCTTATAATAAACTTTTGATTTTTCGGCTCAACACACCACAATCTGTAGCCTTTCAAACAAATATCATAACCCAGAAAAACTCATTTAATGGCTCAGGGATCCAACTTCCCTTGCTTCATATGAAAATAAGCAGGACAATAAAAAATTTTCAAATCAGAATAATCAGGAGGAGTACCAAACCATATCTCCTTAGGGGTCTTGAACCCAATGACTGATACAGGAGACCGATTCACCAAATAGCAAGCTGTAGAAACGGCCTCAGCCCAAAAATTCTTGCCCAAACAAGCATTAGAAAGCATGAATCGAGATTTTTCAACAAGAGTGTAGTTCATCCACTTGGCTACCCCATTCTGTTGCAATGTACCAGGAACCGTGCGGTGCCTCATAATTCCCTCACGTTTGCAAAAGTCATTAAATTCTCCACTATATAAAAAATCTAGCCCATTATCGATCCTCCGATGCTTTAGTTTTTTTTCTATCTGCTTTTCTATCAAAACTTTCCACTGTCTGAAATGCTCAAATACTTGATGCTTGTGCTTTAGAAAATAAACCCAATTCTTCCTAGAAAAATCATCAATAAAGGTAAGCATATAATGTGCTCCACCTTTAGAAGGAACTTGAGAAGGACCCCAGAGATCAGAGTGAACATAATCTAAAATGCCTTTGGTCTTGTCAACCGCAGGACCAAAACTGATTTTCTTCTGCTTTCCAAACACACAATGCTTACAAAATTTCAATTGCTCAGTGCACTGTCCACTCAATAAACCTTTCTTACTCAAAATAGTCATATTCTTCGTGCTCATGTGCCCCAAGCGCATATGCCACAACTTAGTCAGATCAGACTCTGACAAGGAAGTAGAAACTGCATTTGAACCCAAAACAGTGTTGCCCTACAACACATACAAACTGCCATACTTCTTCCCCTTCATAACTGTAAAAGCACCTACAGTCACCTTCATAACTCCTCCTTTAAATGAGCATCTGTATCCTCTATTATCAAGAGTGCTCACAGAAATCAAATTCTTCCTCAAATCAAGAACGTGCCGAACATCGGATAAAGTCCTCACCATACCATTGTGCATTCTAATCCGAACTATGCCCTTCCCAACAGCTTGACAAACAATATTATTCCCCATAAGAATTACTCTACAATCAACTAACTCATAAGTAGTGAAATAATCCCTGTGGGGACACATATGAAAGGAACACCCGGTGCGATAACCCGTCCCAGTTATCACTGTTTGTGTCAGTTTGTTTTATTAATTATTTTCATTGGATTTCATTGAGCTAATTATTTTTATTGCGTTTCGTTGAGATCGATAATTGTTATTTATTTTATTTGGGCTCGAGATTTATTGTTGAGTTTTATTATTTATAAATATTGGTTGATTAATATTTTTTTTTATAGTTGGTGTTATTATTATTGGACTCCACTTTATTATATTACTATTTTTAATGGTATCGTAGATATTGTTAATATTATCGTAACTATTGTTAATATTACTATTATTAATGGTATCGTAACTATTGTTGATGGGCAATATTGTTAATATTATTAATATTGATAATATTATTTTACGATAATATTATCTACTATTGGTAATATTAACTATTTATTATTAGCTACTTATTATTGAGATTATTACCGTTATATTCTTATTAAAAGTTTTACTTGGACGTTTTAAATTTGGTGTCGCGTATATTTGTTACGAGTTTTATAAAATTCTAATTTTAAAAGATATGAGACTTGACACGCTGTTTTTATTTTATTTATATTGGTTTATCCTCGTGATTCTTACCTAGCCCATTTGGGTGAAAGCGGTTGGTTGGTTTTATTTAATCGGGTTTTGAGTTCGAGCCTTGAAGACGACGTTTTTTTAATATTTTCGGATGGTTTCCTTTTAATTATTTTAGTGATGTGGAAAGGACTAGTTTACCCTTATATTAATTAAATATGTTAATGAGATTTGAAGACTTCTAACCAATCACCAGATTGGGAATTTTGAATATTTTTCAGTTGCAGTATATTTTCTTTTTCCCCCACGTTAGATATTAAACCTCCAGATTATTTTATTCACTTTCCCCTCATTGTGCTTTCTTTCACTTTGTTTCCCGTAACCGCCCATCACCCATTCATCATATGCCTCTCCATCTTCTCGGCTCCCTCCTGCTTTTTGGCTCATCATCGGCGGCAGAGGGAAGGGCAGCGGCAGGTGGCGGCGGCAAGGCAGCGATCGCCGGCAATGGAGGTGGTCTCGTGGTCTCGCGGTCTCACGTAAGGCGGAGGAGTCGCCGGTGACGGAGTTCGACGGGTTCATTGCCGTCATCGCCGTTCTTGGATAAAGGTATCATTTTGATCCTCGTTATCGCCTTGTCGTCGTATGCTTTGCGTGTGTGATGCATTGGTGTGGTTGTGTGCCGAGTCGATGGGTTGTTTTGATGACGGCGGTGTCGGCAAGAGGCCGGGGCGTTATATCCAAGGTTAATTCCGCAGAAGTAGTTCAATCTCGATCATCGATGATCGGCCTCGGCTCGCATCTACTCCATAGTACTTGGGTCGGTGTTGAGTAGCATTTGTCGCTGAAGGTTGTGACTTAAGAATTTGCACTTTTAATACTGTCATTTACACTTTCTGTTGTTACCAATTTCAAACCATTTTTCGTACCTACTTCACTGCTCTTAAGAGTCAAGGATTTGATAATTACTTGATATATGGGAAAATTCCCCCTATACACATGAACAAAAGGACATGGGAGACGATCGGGTTCATCAGGATATATCAACCCGGATCAAGCAACTGATTTTCTCCTTTATAGGATCAGCCCGGGTGATCAGCCTGGCAAACTATCTCGGCAGGCAGGAAGGAGTATCCCAACTCACAACTCCCAGGCATGATCAACCCGGGTCATCAGCCCGGGAGATCAACCCAGGTGATCAGCCCGGGAGATCAGCCTAGGTGATCATCCCGACACAGGCACTTAAGGAATTTTGGGCCAACCCAGCTGGCCTTGTCCAGACCAGCACGGGTGATCAGCCCGGGAGATCCACCCGGGTGATCAGCCCGGTAGGTCCCACGAAGAATCCCGAACTTTGTTAGAAGATTCTCTACATCGCCAGGAGAGCATAGTCACTGACTGTTTGTCAATTGGAGCTCCAGCCAGGTCACACCGGCTTCTTGAAGGTCCTAGTGGCATTACGGTAAATATGCAACTTCCTTCCCTATAAATAGGGGCTCACCCCCCCCCCCTCCCTTATTTTCTATCTCTTTTCTGCTACTTCTGACGCTTTTCCTGCACTAAGCTTGATTCCGTGTCTTGCTTTCCCTTGCTAACTTAAGTATCGGAGCAGTTGTCCCGGGCTCACAACTCGGGCTTCCCTCTTACGTGGTTTGTTTCATCTTTTCAGACCGACGAGGTAATTTCCTCATCTTTGAAGCCAAACAAGAGTTGGTTTAGCTTGTTGAACCGTCCTACCTTGGCCCGACCGTTCGGTGCCGGTTCTTAAGCCAGTTGGTGTTTAGCTTGGCTCATTATCAGGCTATAACATTACTGTTCAGAGATCCATGTTTAAACAGTAGTGCGGATTTTTTTGGACCATTGGATCTCCAAATCAAAGGCCAAGATTCAATCTCAGATGAATAGTGCACTGTCTCACTATTCACCCACTACCAAGAGTGTTTTACTATTCATCCACTACTAATCAATCTCAGCCCTTGATCTCCCAAATCTAATTGCCCAAAAAGGTTTACTCTAATTTCACTATTAAGGGCATCCTTAATGGAAGATTTCACTATAAAAAAAATAAGGATTTAGCAACGGCGACTTTCCATCGCAATTCCGCCGTAGATGGGTAATCCGTCGCAATGTCGTCACTAAGGTCGTCACAAATAATGGGGTCGCTAATTTGCAATGGATTTCAAAATACCGTCGCAGATCTGCGATGGAAATTATAATCCGTCGCAATACTGTCCCTGAATTACACGAAAGATCCACTGGTTCCCGGGCTACATTCTGCAACGGTTCTGCGAAGGATTATAATTTTCGTCGCAAAATTGTTTTGGCAAAAGTAAAGAATCTGCGACGGATTCCGTTGCAGAACCATCGCATATTATATTTTTTTTGCAGAACCTGGAAAATGCTCTGCGATAGATATTTCGTCGCAAATCCTTCGTAAACATCTGTCATGTTGCACCAGAAAATCTGGTTTTTGGTGCAGCCCCCTGCAAAACAAACAAACAAACAATACAACCAATAACCAACAACCAACAGCATCTGATACAAACACATCTAACCAACAACCATCAACACATTCATTGTCCAACATCAACTAAACAGCTAAAATTTCACCAATTAAACTTCAATCTAACAATAACCAAATGTTTTCAAAACATAACACATAAACAAGTCTTAAGAACTAAAACCAAATGTCATCAAAGAAACTACAAGTGATCACTCACTATAATTTTCATCATCTTCATTCCCATCACGTGGATTATCATGGGAAGTAGTGGGCTGAGCTGGAGGATCAACTTCAAATTGAGGAGGAGTGACTCCAAAGTTTTGTAGAGACCAACTGGAGAGTGCTTCATTCATTCGTGTATGATACTGTTGAATATACTGCTGCATGGTCTATCATATGGTCTGCATCATTTGATTTATCGCCTCCAGTGTAACATATCCAGGTGGCTACTGTGAGGGATATGGGGAGTGCACGGAAGAGTGGGAGCCGGTCACACCAAGCGCAGCTGCTTGCTCCTGCAATCCACATCCAAATATCCTTCCGTGACTTGGTCCTCCAATGGCCTGATACCACAAGTCTCCTTCTGTTTGAGACGGTGAAAATCAGCATTGTCTCCACTACCCTCTTCGGAGCTAGCCGCCTGTCGTTGCAACTCCTCAAATGTTTCCTACGAATTTCAAAGTGTCATAAATATAGAAAATAGATTTCAATTTAATGAAACAAATGTATATGAAATAAATGAATGCAATATAATATTCTTAAATATTTTTTTTACTTACATAGGTTCTTTGAGCTCGTTGACAACTGAAACGATCACACTTTTTATGGGTTTCCAGATACAGCTCCGCAACCCCAGACTTCTTTTTCAATTTCTTTTCCTATAAAATAACAAGAGTCATAAAGAAGAATTATAAACTAAATAGAAAAAGTTGAAGTTAAAAAATTAAGTAAAATTATAAAGTTATGCCATTTTTCTCTTCGTCCGTAAAAATGAACTAGAACCCCCGTAGTGAACCGAGGGTCCTAAAACCCAGACATCACTCGCTCAGTTCGCTTTGCCAACGGCAGATTGCAGCTTGTAGCTCTCATCCTCCTGCCATTGGCGTAGGAGTTATTCCCAAATGGTCGGAGAAATCCATTTGGGTGGAACCCCTAGCCATGTTTTGGCGAGCTCGATACATTGCATCCTTTAAACATTTGTCGGCGACTTAGTCAAATGCTGCTCGAATAGCTGCATTGATAGCTGGATCCCACTAACAGAGTTTCTGCATTAAAAAAGAACAAGTAGGTATAATAGTGAATGATGGAGAGGAAAAACAAAAACAGAAAACTAAATAGATAACTGTTATACCCGGAAAAAATGTGCCACGTGCGTAGCTGATACCGGGGACACATGGAAGAGTTAGGACCCAACCACCACCACGTGGACGAGTGACGTGGATCAACCTTACGTACACATGCCTATGCATGGACCAACTTTTACGTTTGTGTGGCCCCCGCTCGTCAACTTTTACGTCCGCATCGCTTCGCATGGCTCATGCGTGGTGTTCTCCTTGGACGGTCATCGCGCTTTTCTCCTCTAAGCATACATACATGCACGTGTATCCTCCATGCATACGTGCACGCATGCGTATGACAACCATTCATGCATACATATATACTTGCATGCATACGTACATCTACCATCCGATCATCTCCGAGCAAGGCCGACCATCACCTACTCCACCATTCATGGCCAAACGCGAAGCTCACCGTCACCATGCAAGGCCGGTCATAGAACCGGCCACCACCGTGTTACCATGTGACCGGCCAAGGTCACCAAGGTCGGTCACAAGACCAGCCAAGACCTTCATCTACACCTAGTCCGGTCCACATGACCAGCCAAGGCTATCTTCAACACCTAGGCCGGTCTACATGACCGGCCAACGCCTTCTTCGCTACCTAGGCCAGTCTATATGACCGGCCAAGGCCTAGGACACCTCCTAAGTTGGTCTACATGACCGGCTAAGGCCTGGTATGCCTCCCTAGGCCGGTCTTTAGACCGGCCAGCCTTCATATCTCCTCATGGCCAGTCTAGGTGACCGGCCAAACTCCCAAGATGCTTCACGACCGGTCTACGTGACTAGCCGGGCTCCCATGACTCCTCAAGATGACCGTGACCGAGTACGATAGATTGAAGATCGATCATCCCCTTGAAGAGATGCGTTATCGCTTGGATATGCACCTTACGAGGGTAGGCATCTCGCAAAAGGGTGCATCTCACGAGGGAACGCGCGTGCCAGCCTGGAAGAGCTTTGCGGGGGAATTCTCCGAAGAAGGTGATTATCGTACGAAGGTGGGCCAGATGATAGTCTGGCCCAAATCCACGAAAAATGGGCCAAGCCCAGGGATATTTTGGGAATGTTCTGGAATGCTCCTTAACAAGGGTGGGGGACGAAACAGTCAATTCACAAGCCCCACCTCCAAGCTCCAAAAATGGAGACCCTTGTTCAATCATTCAGGTACAATCTCCGAACCCTGAAAACTCTCTTGCTCTTGCATTCAAAATCTATCCGTTGGAAAAGATCTGACCTGAGCATCGGAGGGGTCTTCCCGAGGTTCTATCTTGGGGCCCTCGAACGTAGATTTGCTACCTGTGCAGCAGACGTACAGGTGCACCCGTAGAGGGTCCATCAGGCGAAAGGTTCCATCAAGCGAAAGGTTTCATCAGGCAAAAGGTTTTGTCTCGCAAAGGTACCCGGATCGTGAAAGTGTCCGGGTCGCAAAGGTGTTCCAGATCACGAGACGATACCCAGTGGCTCTCAGGATGCGTCCATGTCACCTTGGTCAAAAAGTGGTGATAACAATAACAAAGACATACCCAAAATTCCACAAACCATAGATCTTGTGCACATGTGATGTATGAGACCAGTTCCGATATGGTTCATCAATCATGATCTTGATCATATCGAATATACGAC
>JAOWBR010162886.1:0-12121 GCA_028571145.1 Dionaea muscipula
ATAATACTAATTATAAAACTAATAAAAATTGAGATTTTATTTCTTGTTTTTCTTAAAACTAAATTAACTAATTATAAAAAAAAATAGTAAAATATTGCATTGACCCATCTCTTTTTATTTTCATTTTGTTTCAGGTTCTCGATAGTCGATTCTTCTCCTTCTATGACCTATCTCTCTTTTCATTTTTTAATTTTCATCTTCTCTATTTCTCTCGGTAGTCTCTTGACTCCCTCCATAGTCCCTCTTCTTGATAGTCCCAAAACTTTTGGTTGCTATTTTATCCGATCTATTAGTTCTTAGAAATAAAAATATTTTTTTTAAAAATATATTCATAATCCGTGGACAATCCGTGTCCGATCCGTAACCCGTGGATTAAATCCGTATCCGAACCGTATACTAATGGATCGGACACGGATTACATTTTTTAAAATCCGTGACTAACGGATCAGTCCTCGGATTCTTAGGAATCCGATCCGATCCGGTCCGCGAACACCCCTACTTTTGTTGTTAGGAAATTAGGGCACGAGAAGGTCAGACGTCCGATGAGGTGAGGATTTGACAGTTTTGTAGATCTCTTTTATTTCTGTTATAAATAAGACCCATATATTTAAGGTTTTAGTGTGGAGATCATTAGACCACGAAATATTCCTCTCTACTAGGGTTTCTAAGATTTCTAAGCCCTCTTTATTCTCCTCATTGATTGTGATAGTGGATTGTTCTCTTCCTCCCGTGGTTTTCTCCATTTTGGATTTTCACGTAAATCTCATGTGTTGATCTCTTTCTTTTTCTCTCTTTTTCGTTCCATTGTGATTGACCTAATTTGTGATCGATGTTTTCGGTTATCAGGTGCATGATCTTCTCATCGGGCGCCTTAAGTGGAGCATCGAGTGCCCGAAGGAAAACACAAAATTCCGAATTTGCGCCACAACTCAACAATCTCCACCTTGGCAAAAGTTCCTCCAATTTCAACAAAAGCAAACATGGTAGTGGCATCAAGTAGCACTCTCTCTCCTCCAAAATGCCCCTAAGGTCGATGGATAACTGTATTGAAATTGACCCTTCTCCCTTTTCTCATATGGCCCTGCCTTATATACCATAACTTGGTGACATCCGATTCCGACTTAGAAGAAGAAGTGACAGCTGCAGAACCTGTTACTGTAGTGCCATGCAAAAGATAAAGGCTACCATGTTTCTTGCCTTCATAACAATAACAACACCTTTAGAAACTTTTAAAACTCCACCTCCAGCTGTATGTTTACACCCTCTGACATCAAGAGTGTCCAAAGATATTAAATTCTTCCTCAAATTAGAAACATACTTTACATCTGATAAAATTCTCAATCATGCATCCTCATCCGAACTATGCCTCTAGTAGAGCTCTACAAATAACTTTGTTAGCTACATTGTTACTCATGATAATTACTCTATCATCAATAGATTCATAAGTTGTAAAGTATTCTTTATGAGGATACATATGATAGGGACAACCTGCACCAAGGACTCACTCATCATCCTTATTAGGTGCCTGACTTTGATCAACAACGAGAACATCAACATTATCATCTTGAGCTAAATCAGCCTCTGCAGGTTTTTATAGATTATAATGCTTCTGTGCTTCATACTGTTGCTTGTTCTTCAATTTGTAACAATCCCTCTTCAAATGACTCTTCTTCTTGCAATATTTATACACCATATTACTCACATAATTGTTCCCTCTAAACTTGAATCTGTCATTCTCAACACTTATCTCAGTAGGTCCACCTCTAATCATCAGACCCTCGGCATGAGAACCTGGTGTAAAACCTGTGAGTTCATTATTCAACATGTCAATCTTAACCTCTTCTAGGAAGATACTTTCCTTCTCATATGTGACTGTCTCTTAAGTGCATGAAAGATGGAGGTAGAGAACACCAGAGCAACAAAGCCTTATCTTCGTCAATCTCAACTTAAAGATTTTCAAGATCCATAATAATTGTATTAAAAGTATCAAGATAAAACTTAATCGATGTACCTTCGGCCATACACAACATATACAACTATTGCTTCAAACGGAGCTTGTTGGTCAAGCTCTTCGTCATATAAAGGGATTTCAACTTCAACCAAAGAGCCGCAACAGACTTCTCCTATGTCACTTCTCGAAGAACCACATTCAATACACATAACTGGATTTCGTTAAGGGCCTTCAAATCCAACTCCTCTTCAAGCTTTATCCGTCATTGTGTTGGGTTTCTTGACGACACCGTCAAGAGCTTTGAAAAGATTATTCTGAACCAAGATTCCCCGCATACGAAGTTGACACAAACTGAAACTGATCTTCTCATCCAACCTCACAATATCAAACTTCATCATCATTGTAGATTACCCGAATGACCAACAGGAAACCTTAGGCTCTGATACCAATTGTTGGGGAGACATTCAAAGGGGGAGCATGGACCCACCAAGAAGGCCCATAAGTGATAACCATATAAGTGATCTTGAACCCACCTTTTAACCCAAAAGCCAACTAATGGGTTAACCATATAAGTGATCTTGAACCCACCTTTTAACCCAAAAGCTAGCTAATGGGTTAAGGACTTTTCTCACTTGTGTGCTATCACTTTTTTTTTCTCTTTTCCCCAATGTGGATTTCTCCTTAATTCACCACATATCCACAACTATCTCCCCCTCATGAATCCATCCACATCGATGCGCTCCCCCTTAAACCAACGCTGTGCAACCACTCCACCCCGCACCCAACAAGCGATTGTGTTATTACCTATGAGTGTATCTTTACTTGCTGCAATTACCCTGTAGAGCCTCCCCTCATTGGGAAGTCATCGAAGGATAAGGAACATCGGAGCATTGCGCAAATCCCAACCGGACCATCGGCTCTGATATCGATTGTTAGAAAATTAGGGCACATGAAATCCTAATAAAGAATAAGGACAAGTGAAACCCTAATGATGAATCCCAATAACTGAAAGCGTCGATCACAAATTAGGTCAATCACAACGAAACGAAAAAGAGAGAAGAAGAAAGAAATCAACACATGAGATTTATATGGAAACCCAAAATAGGAAAAAACTACGGAAGGATTAGAGCAATTCACTATCACAATCAATGAGGAGAACAAAGAGGACTAAGAAACCCTAGTTAACAAACAAAACCTCAAGTCATGTTCAGGATTTGCTGAAGTTGACATCATATGTACTTTCATCTATCCTAGCCCAGATGTATGATGGGTTTGACCAAGGCATGCCAATCCATTAGAAGGTCATACCAAACGTACACCTTGTTCAGCTAATCTATCACAAATATTGCATGCAGGATTAAACCCAATTTATCTATGTTGAGAACAATGATTTAAGTTTAGTGGGCTTTAGTTAGTCTTAGAATTGGGCTAGGTTTATTGTGATACTTTAATGTATGGCCTAATGTACCACACACACACACACACCGCCATGCCTTCTTCCTCCTTCTTCCGGTCGCCACCACCACCATCTCCGGTCTCCTTGGACAAGGCACAACGGCAGCGTCAGCGATAGCAACTCCAGCGGCAGTGGCAGCGGCAACAACTCGCAATGGCAGCGGCAGCAACTCCAACGGTCGCGCGATGGTGGCTTCAATGGTGGCGGCAGCAACTCCTCCACCCACCACCGACGGCTGATGGGCTGAGGGTACCCAAAGGGGTCACCGTTCGCCGAGCTCACCGACGTCCATGTAGCGTTAATGGTGATGGCAGTTGCATTGGCTTCGATGGTGATGGCCATGGTGGTCGGCGGCGGTAGCCATGGTTGGGCTCGTCGGGGGTCCCGTGGCCGTGGCCGGGGTAGAGGGGGAGATCGTCCATTTTGCACTCATTGCCAGCGTCGCGGCCATATCATTGAGACTTGCTATCAGCTTCATGGTCATTGCAAGGCTCCTGGTCATACTCGGGATAGGTCCTTCAAGTTACATGAGTTCCTCTGGATCGGATTCCTTCCATACTCCACTTGACGACTCTTCTCAAACTCATGTTTCGACATCTTTGGCTCCACATGTACACTCTGCCCACTCAGCTACTTATCTTTCTGCATTCCCTCGCCAGTGGATCATTGATACCGGAGCATCTGACCATATGATTGGTTCTCTAGGTATGATGCATGGTTATTCACCCACTTCCTCCTATCTAGATGTTCGGATTGCAGATGGTACTTATATCCCGGTCAAAAGGGATAGGGACAATCCCTCTTACCTCTACTCTTACATTATCCTCTATTCTATATATTCCTGCACTTTCTGTCAATCTACTATCTGTTAGTGCTCTGATTTGGACTCACCATTGTCATGCTCTGTTCTCTAGTGATTCTTGTACTTTTCAGGATCCTGTGATGAGGAGGACTATTGGTAGGGGTCGATGCTTGTCAAGAGGAATCTACGTGTTAGAGGCTGAGTCACCGTCTGTTGCCTTTCCTAGTATCTCTACCACTGCCCTGGATCTCCACTATCGTTTTGATCATCCTACACTCTCTAGTCTAAAACGTCTTTGTCCTGAAGTTCAGTCCTTATCTGATCTTTTTGTGAGTCTTGCCAGTTTGCCAAACATTATAGAGTATCATATAAGTCTCGAGTCACTAAACAAGCGTTTGCTCCTTTTGAGTTAGTGCATTCAGATGTTTGGGGTCCGTGTCCAGTCGAGTCTAACGCAGGTTTTCGTTATTTTGTGTTGTTTGTAGATGATTATTCCCGAATGAGTTGGTTATTTTTAGTAAAAAATTGTTCAGAATTGTTCTCTATTTTTATTACCTTTCATGCTGAAATCCAAACACAGTTTTCTTTATCTTTACGAACCTTCCAAAGTGATAATGTCAGGAAATACTTCTCTCATTCCTTTACCATATTCATGGCTACACATGGGATCATCCATGAAACCTCTTCGTCCCGATACACCACCACAAAATGGAGTTGCTGAACGTAAAAATCGTCATCTCTTAGAAGTGACTCGAGCCTTGATGTTTCGTATGAGTGTCCCCAAAATGTTTTGAAGTGAGCTTGTCTTAACAGCTGCGTACCTGATAAACCGCATGCCATCCTCTGTCTTGCAAGGAGAGATTCCTCTTTGTGTTCTGTTCTCAGACACCTCTTTGCACCCTCTTCATTCACTTCCCCTCCATATCTTTGGGTGTACCTGTTATGTCCGTGATATTCGCCTCACCCTCACCAAACTTGACCCCAAATCTTTGCGTAGTATTTTTCTGGGCTACTCCCGTGTTCAGAAGAGTTATCGATGTTACTCTCCTGATCTGCGACGTTTTTGTGTGTGTGTTGATGTTACTTTTGACGAGTCTACCCCATTCTTTTCACCTTTATCTGAGTCTTCCTCCTCTCTTCCTCGTCCCTCTCAGCCCGTGTCTGTCGATGACGATGATGATACTTTAGTCTATGAATTCGATCAGCGTCTGTCTTAACTATCCATTCTGTTGTCTCCTTCTCCTCCTTCCTCTCTGTCTCCTCCTTCACTATCGTCTCCTCCACCTCCTATCCGCCATGTGTACACTCGTTGTTCTCGTCGAGTGATTTCCTTTGGGTCCAACTTACTTCCGGTTCAGTTGGATTCTCCTCCCGTAGCTGCTCCTGAGCCGACCACTGCCGACCCTTCGTCCACGTCCATGGATTCTTTATCGCCTGCTTCTTCCTCCGACCTGGATGTAACTATTGCCCCGCGAAAGGCCAGCGGAGTTATGCAACATATCCTCTATCTAATCATATATCATATGCCGGGGTTTCTTCTACCTTGCAGGCTTTTATTTTTGCTTTGGATTCTGTTCCTGTTCCTCGTTCTGTGTTTGAGGTTCTCTCCTCTCCAGAGTAAACTTAAGCGATGTCCGAGGAAATGACGGCTCTTGAGGCCAATGAGACTTGGGATCTTGTTTCTTTACCTCCTAGGAAGACGGCCATTAGATGTAAGTGGGTCTTTTGCTGTGAAGGTGAATCTTGATGGCTCTATTTCTCGTCTCAAGGCTCGTCTGGTTGCCAAAGGATAAGCTCAGGTGTATGGTATTGACTACAATGAGACCTTTTCTCCTGTGGCCAAGATGACCTCTATTTGTCTTCTGATTTCTATAGTTGCCTCGTGTCATTGGCCTTTGCATCAGCTGGATGTGAAAATGCTTTTCCTAATTGGGATCTGACTCAGGAAGTCTATATGGAGCAACCACCTGGGTTCGTTGCTCAGGGTGGGGGGTTATGTTTGCCGTCTAAAGAAGTCCTTGTATGGGCTTCGACAATCCCCTCGAGCATGGTTTGAATGGTTCAATTCTGTAGTTCTGGAGTTTGGCCTACAACAATCAGCAAATGATCATTCTGTCTTCTATAGGCTTTCTAGTGATGGGTGCATCTTCCTTGTTTATGTTGATGATATTGTCATCATAGGCAGTGACAACACAAGAATAACCTTGTTAAAGACATTTCTTCATAGCCACTTTCAGACCAAAGACCTTGGGTCTATGAGATATTTTTTGGGAATTGGGGTATCTCACTGTAAGCGTAGGATTTTCTTGTCCCAATGTAAGTATGCTTTGGACTTATTACAAGACACTGGCATGCTTGGTTGCAAGCCACGTGACACCTTAATGCTTCCTGGGTTGAGACTGTTACCTGCAGAAGGAGCTGTGTTGGATGATCCAGATAGGTACAGACGCTTAGTGGGTAAGCTGAATTATCTGGCTATCACGCGTCCTCATATTGTCTTCTCGGTCAGCGTAGTTAGCCAGTTTGTATCAAATCCCCGAGTTCCTCATTGGGAAGCAACCATGCATATTCTCCAATATATCAAGGGACACCGAGTCGAGGACTTCTCTATAATGATCATGGTCACAGGCATATTGAGGGTTTCTCTGATGCAGATTGGGATGGCTCACCCTCTGATCGGAAGTCCACCAATGGTTACTGTGTTTCTGTTGGTGGTAATTTGGTTTCATGGAAAATCAAGAAGCAGACAGTTGTGGCTAGATCCAGTGCTGAGTCTAAATATCGTGCTTTATCACTTTTGACTGGTGAAGTCACCTACCTTTTTCAATTACTTGATGAGCTGGAGTATCCTGCCCTAAAGCCTGCTGAGCTATGGTGTGATAGTCTGTCTGCTATCCATATTGCCTCCAATCCAGTTTTCTATGAGCGGACAAAGCATATTAAAGTTGATTGTCACTTTGTGAGAGAAATTACAGAGCAGTGATATTGTGTTGCATCATGTGAAGATTGGGGAGCAACTTGTAGATATCCTGACTAAATCCTTGTTTGGGAATAGGGTTGAGTATATTTGTAATAAGCTGGACATGATTAATATTTATACTCCAGCTTAAGGGGGAGTGTTGAGAACAATGAGTTTAGTTTAGTGGGCTTTAGTTGTCTTAGTATTGGGCTAGGTTTATTATAATTCTCTATATATGGCCCAAGGTACCACATATTTAATCAAAGGCTAGCCTCTCTAGGGGTTAAGCTTTTCCACTCTTTACTCACTTTGTCAACACTGCTATTTGAATTGCGGACGACTCCTATCTACCAGTCAAGGGAGTGTGAACATTTCCTTTGACTTCTACATTGGTTGTTTCCTTTGTATTTACCTGATCTTTCGTTCAATATTTTATCTGTAAGTTAAATGATGCAGACTCATCATTGTCGTATTGTTTTTTCTGGTGACTTATGTGAGATTCTGGATCTTTTTCAACGGGGAATTTTATTGGTAGAGGTTGTCTCACATCAAGAGGAATCTATGTATTTGAGAGCTATCCCTCCATTGTAGCTTGTCGTGGTGTTTCATCCTCTGATCTTGACCTTTATTGTGATCTTGGGTATCCCACTCTTTTTAGTCTTAAGCAGTTATTCCCTGAGGCTCATTCTTTGTCCCGGTTATTTGGTGAGGCATGCCAGTTTCAAGCATCATTGAGCCACGTCTTTACCTTAGGTCAACCCCTGAGCAACGACTGTTGGTATACTGATATTTGGGAGCCTTGTCTAGTCCAATTCGGCTCTGGCTTGTACTATTTTATCACTTTTGTTGATGATTATTCTTGCATGACATGGTTGTATTTGTTGAAATAAAATTATTTTCTATGTTTACTGCCGTTTGTGTTGGAGTTCCAGACGTAATTCTTCATGCCTGTTCATATTCTTGATAGTGATATGCATGAAGAGTACTTCTCCACTTCCTTTACCACTTTTATGAGTCAGCATCACATCCTTCATCATTCTTCCTATCCAAATATCCCTTCTCAAAATGGGGTTACTGAACAGAAAAATCGGGTTACCCGGGTTCTCATGTTCCAAACTTATGTGCCGAAGATATTTTGAATTGAAGCCGTGTTGATTGTTGTATATTTAATCAACCGGAAGTCGTTTTCTATTTTTCGGGGAGAGATTCCCTATCGTATGTTATTTCCTTATTAGCCTTTACATCCGATGCCTCTTCGTGTTTTTTATTGTACTTGTTATGTCCTGGATATTCGACCGGGTCTTACTAAGTTGAATCCTAAGTCTCTGCGGTGTATGTTTTTGGGCTACTCTCGCACACATTAATGGTATCGGATATTATTCACTTGAGTTAGGCGGTTTTATATTTCTACTAATATTGTTTTTAATGAGGCTAGGGTTTTATTAGAAAAATATAGGAACTCCTAATATGTATTTTGAACATGTAAGGGAACATGCGAGGGGTACCACATCTTTCTTAATAACGTTCGGCTTGCTCTAAGGTTTAGCTTTAATCCATACTTGGTTCAGTTTGGTTATGAATGAACCAACTCTGAATATGTTTGATCTGGTCCTGATACATGGTTTTTGTGGATGATATTATTTTGGTGGATAACCCAGGAGAAGGTTTGGTTATTAAGTTGGAAGCTTAATGCTTAGCACGACAACAACTGAGTATAGCTTTTGATGTGTATTTGGGAAAAGGAAACTATTCGAAAAGAGATTATTTTAAGCATCTTGGGTCATTGGTTTAGAGTGACAGGATAAAGATGTTACCCATGAGATTAAAGTAGGTTTGGATAAATCAGGAGTTTTATGTGATAATGTTTTGAAAGACGTGCTTGGGACGCTAGGCACAAACCAACACCTCACAAGCCCTCAGGCGAGGCGCTTTCAAAAAGGCACAACCTACACGCACCTCAAGCATGCGTGGGGAGAAGCTCGAGGCAAGCCTCAGGTGCATTAATCTTGTTTTGGGGAGATTTTTTTATTATTTAAATCAACATCTATGGATGAAAAAACTCTAATGGCTACTACAATGAATAGAAACAACCTAAAAATTGAACAAGGAAAAACAAAGACAACAAAATACTTTTAAAGAAAATGAACAAAACAGAGAATTGAATGGGGCATAGAGAACCCCCCTACCTAATAAACCATGTACATCGCCACCTCCAACTAGACCACGTGCTAGCTTCCCTCTCACCTAGATTGGCGGTATAAGCCGTGTGCCTCCACTTAGATTGTCATGATTTGTTGAACTAACTATCCGTGTCCGCCACCACGCCCACCCAAGCCATTGTGCTGGCTCTTGCCACCTCACATATCCTCCACAGGCTCACCCCTGTGCGTTGAACTTGAATATTATATAGAGAGATTTAATATGCCTTAGTTTGATCAGACCCTTGTGCTTCATGCTTTAATCTTTACTTCTAAGCCCCGTTTGTTATCCGGATAAAGAGGTGGGATATGATAAGAAATCCGGCCAGATTTCTTATCCTGTGTTTGTTTGGGCAAATTGAAGGTGGGATAACAAATCCCACCATGCTCTAATCTCATAAATTGTGAGATTATTTAGTACCATGGGGGGTGTGGTATTAATTAATCCCATGGGTGTGGGATAAGGAAGGTGGTGGTGGGTGGGCGGTCAACAGTGGTTGACTGGCATTGACCATCGTTGACCGGCTGACCACTGTTAACCGGCGTTGACCACTGTTGAACGGCGGCCGGTCGTCGGATTCCGACCAACTTCCAGCCAACTTTCGGCGACCGGCCGCCGACCACTGATGGTCAACGCCGGTCAACGGTGGTTAACGTTGGTAAAAAAAATTACCCTTACGATTTTATCCGCAAAACAAACAACCCCTATGTGGGATATCAAATCCGGCTCACTATCTCATCACTCTCTTATCCGACTCTTATCCCATGGTATTAGTTATCCGGTCAAATTCTATCCGCGAAACAAAAAGTGCCCTAAAATCTAGGACCCCTTGACGCCTGTGTGCTCCCTCGTTCCATTTAATAAAATTGCTATTGCTAAGATTGAGGGAAATTTTGGTGGGTGACCAATGTAGAAGAAATGTCTTATGGAGCACATTGTTGGAGGGTTCATATCATCACAAAGATGGGAGTGATAATGATGAAAAAGTTTAGGTGGATACAGACATAATAGGAGTGATAGGATAAGTTGTTATTAGAAGTGATTGGAGTGGTAACCACAAAAGACAAGATGAGACCATCAGGGTTAGGTGGTATGGGCAGTGAAATGCAGCTCTCATTACTTTGGATATCATGAGACGAATGTTATTGTCCTATCCATGTTACACTCCTTATGAAAATACTTTATTGTTGTATTTTATTGAGCAAGATATAAAAAAATGATATACTCTATTGTAGTATTTGTTGTGAGAAAAAAGGGTATTTTAGATATTTTATCTTTTATTATTTAAATCCCTTTAATAGAACAATAATGTCTTCCCATTATTTCTCTTTACATGGTATCAGAGCCACCGCCACCTAAAAACCTTAGCTACCACCTAAACCTGCTACCATCAGTTTTTTCCGACCACTACCTAGAGCCACCACCATCGCCAACAGACTACCCGGAGGCTGGCAACCCTAGAGGAGTAGGTCCCAATCTCCTATGACCACCGTGGACGGCGGTAACATGCGTTCTCCCCTTCCCGCGGCGGCGCCTGGTGCCAAACACCACCATCAACCATGATTTGTCATGGTTTGACTTCATAAGATGATAGAGCTCCTTTAGATCTACATTCCATTTTGGCTGGTCGACGATTCTCCGGCCCACGTGCCCTCACGCGCCACTGTAGTCTCCAACGGTTGAAGCCCACACGCCACCACCTTGTTCACGCGCCGCCACCCACTTCAGCTAGAAATTCCAAATGCTCTCCTTGTGTTACATTTCTTCCTCTTGAGATAGTGGTATTTTTCTTCGTTTTCAGCGTGTTTTGCCTTGCCCAAGGTTAGGCTTTTCCTTTGATTTGTTCGATGGAAGTTTGATACCTATTTCTCCACTTGGATTGTGTTCCATGCTTGCTGATGTGTCAATAGTATGTGCTATTGTTCGATCCATCCTTGAAATATGTTTCGTTCTTCGATTCATCGTTTGAGGTTTCTGTCCGATTTTCCACTTCTTGTTGGTCATGTATGCGACATTTTTAGAGCATCAGATTGAATTGATATTGGTGTTCGCCTTGTCTGATACGCTCTGCTACCTTCGGTGATCGGTCATTGGCCTTATATATGGTTATTTGGTTTTGATGCTAAACTCCCAATCACATTGTCCATGTGATTCATTACTTTAGGGTTTCTTCCACTATTATTGATATTCATAATCACCTCAGTCATCCTTCTCTTTCTACCCTTAAGAGATTGTGCCCTGAGGCTCGGTCAGTGTCCCGGTTATTTTGTGAGTCTTGCCAGTTTACCAAACATCAGAGACCCATATATCTACCTCGGAATGATACACAGGCTTCTGTTCCTTTTGAGTTGGTTCATTATGATATTTGGGGGTCGTGTCCGATCTAGTCTCGTGTAGGCTTTCGTTATTTTGTGACTTTCGTGGATGATTATTCCCGTATAACTTGGTCATACTTGTTAAGGTTTCGTGGCGAGTTGTTTTCTGTTTTCTCTGCCTTTTGTATCGAGGTTCATGTACAATTCTCTGTCTCTGTCCATATACTCCGGAGTGATAATGCCCGTGAGTACTCCTCCCAGTTTATGACTTTCATGACTCGGCATAGGATCATTCATCAGTCTTCCTGCCCCGATATCCCTCCTCATAATTGGGGTGTATGGAAGAATCGTTTAGAGGCAAATCACCAAAAGTCACCAGGCCGGAAACTGATTCATCAAGCACCTAAAACAATTCTCTAACACTACACATATGATTACT
>JAOWBR010162897.1:0-12120 GCA_028571145.1 Dionaea muscipula
TTTTTCATGTGGTCAAGTTGTGTTTGGCTTGTGATTGGAGTTGGTTGAGGCTTGGGCATTGTTTGACATGATGATTTGCACTTTCTTGATATCTTGGATCCAAGTTTATGTTGAGTTTTCATGAGATTCATGAGTTGGTTTGATTTTAGGTTATTTTAGTGTATTTTGGATTTTTAGGAGGATGATTTTGAGTTTAGCTTTGGTTGGATGATTCTTGAAGGTTTGGCATATTTCATTGGATGTTTTGTGACTTGTTGGATGTGTTGTGGTCATGTGTTAGTTTGTGTTTGTGATTGATTTTGAGTTCACAATGATTCTGCAGCTATTCTGCAGATCGTCGGGCACCGGTCAACCGGCCATGTGCCTAGTGTTCGACCGGAATTTTAGAAGCTTCTATGGACTTTTGTGACTTTTTGGGCGGTCGACCGGTTGAGGACCCTGGTGGTCGACCGCTTCCCCTGTTTTTAGGAATCCTTTTCGTTTGCTTTTCGATTCTTTTGGGTTTGTTTCGGAGGGTCGGGAGTCAACCCGAGACCCATCTTAGAGGGTCTTTGAGGTGTAGATTAAGATGTTTTGAGGTTGTTGGGGTTGTTGATTGGTTGTTAGACCAGTGAGCGGGTTTTGAGACTTTGTGCATGATTTTGATTCAGGGACTTGTGACGATTACGTAGAGCGGCTAGTGCTCGGTTGATTGGACTTCTTATTAGGATTGTTTGCACTTTGCTTAGGTGAGTTGATGTACGGACTTTGGTACATGATTGGTCACATTTCTCATTGTTTTCTCATACTTTATATACGGATTGGTTTTGATTGAAAACCATATTTATATTTTGAGATGATGATTTCAATTGATTCGTTTTGGGGCTTGTATGCCTATTGTATTTTGGACATTAGATATGGATTTGATTTATTTTAAGTCCTTGGGGTCTTCTCTGTCTCTTACGAGAAACCAAGGCCACCTTCGAGTGTCACACCATCCTGAAGTTCTCCCGCTTCGCGACGGAAAACTAGGGTGGATCTCATGATGATACATGTTCGCGGTGGGGCCATGCCGGGAATGTACATATGGAGGCGTTACTAGGGTACCCTACTTGAGTGAATCTTTTTGTATGGCCTGTGTTTTGATTCTTCCATTATCGCCACGGTCCACAGAATTATTTTAGAGATATTTATAGATTCAAATGATGCATGATTTGAGCAGGCATGAACTCGCATGTTTTATTCACTTACCTTACACTGTATTTCATCTCACCAGCCATCGCTAGTTGACACATTTTGCCCCTGCTTGTTTTGGCAGGTTTTGATCATGATTTGTAGACGGATGCGGCGGGAAGCGGTGTGGCCTCATAGGATTTATATTTCATGCTTCTCCGCTGCATGATTTTGACTTTGTGCTACTCTGTTCTCATTTTATGTATGATGTACACGTTGGGCTTATGTTTTTCCTCGTTGTGGGACTGATGGACGGATGTGATGTTTTTCATGTATGATCGCTTTCAGGCATGATGGTAGATGTATATCCTTGTTTTGACAATGATCTGTTTAGATATCCTTGCTTCCACGGATGAGGATTCGACTGTTTTGTCTCGGCATCGTTCCATTTTAGTATTTTGCATGACTTCCTTTTGGCTTCAATGACCTGTGGCTCACCCCATGGGTTATCGCCGGTAGCACCCGATTTTGGGTGTTACATTGAGAGTGCAGAATCAGGCTTAAGACAGGATCTATGAGAAAAACCAGGACATCCGGAACATGCAAATCATTCAAGATGGTCTTAAGGATGATGTCAAGAAATTTTAGGGCATTGCTGACAAGGCCACGGAGGATGGTTTGAAAGCTCAGGAGGGGGAGGCGAAGGCTAAGCGCAATCTGGCGCTGCCGAAGCATGAGGATTGGCTTTGATCTGATGAGGATTGATCGGGATAAATATCTGAGGGAAGCTGGAGGAGACTGAGCTGGTGCGTCGGGAGCTGGAGGAGGAGAGGTAGAGAGGAGGTGTGGTCGATCTGGAAGCAATCAAGGAAGCTCATCTCACCGACTGGTTGGATAAGTGGCATGTGACACTAGACGGACAGGTGTGGCTTGCAGCTGCGTGTCGGGGAGCACAACTGCAAGGTTATCATGCCTCTCTCCGATACCTGGGACCTCGCCTCCCGCCAGGCTTGAGCAGAGATGAACTTTGGGACGGAATCCCCTAGTTTATTGACGCGGGCATCAATGACAACGGAGAGGTATATTTTATTGAGTAGGAGAAGGGTAATGTCACGGCTGATCCTTCCGACTTGGTTATTGGGGGACCTCGCTCTCCAACCTCTGCGGCTCGAGATTTGCTGGAAGTAGATGACTTGTTGGGCGCCTATCGTACCGATGCTGCCGCTCTTCCCCTTCAAGAGCGATCTTTGTGGGAGGCGCTAGATATGACTGGCTTGGGGGGTGAGGTAAGGGTTGACATCCCTACAGTGGATGACCCTTTGGATCTAGTTCACGATGATCCAAAGACACAGGAAGCCAGCTGATTCTGCTTTGGTTTCTTTCTTCTTTTTATATCCTTTCTGTACTTGCTTGTATAGATCTTAGGGAGAATAGACGTTTAATATAGCCTTACTTTTGATGTAATCTCCTTTTTAACTTAATGAGAACTTCAACTTTTCTCCATTTGCAGAGTTATGTTTATTATCTGTTTCTTCAAATCTCAACTTGAAAGTTAAGAACATGAGTTAACATAATAGAAAATAGATAATCACTATAACATAATGAATTATGCAGGATAACCTAAAATATGAAAGCGGCTACCGTCTAAGTGAAGGTATATCTCCCTGAAGGACTTTAGAAGTTAACGGTCGACCAGTTGACGATGTGAGTGGTTCTGGTTCCTGCACAAACATGCAGGAGCTACCCGGCTTACAGTCTTCCGTGTGGGGTGACCCAAATCATGGGAAAAGTCATCCGAGGCGGGGTAGACCCGGCTTACACGGGGATGGAAAATCGTCCGAGGCAGGGTAGACCCGTCTTACACAAGGATGGAAAGTCATCGGAGGCGGGGTAGACCCAACTTACACAGGGATGAAAAGTCATCGGAGGCGGGGTAGACCCGGCTTACACGGGGATTGAAAGTCATCTGAGGCGGGGTAGACCCGGCTTACCCAGGGATGAAAACCGTTGAATGCAACGGGTGTAGGGAACCGTTGATGAAAACAGGTGAGGCGAACCGTGGATAGCCATGGGTGTCGGGTGAGAGGTTTACGCGAGTCTTGGATGTTCTGATACCTGCACTTGGGCATAAAAATCATTAGAAAGACGTGCCCGACTCAGTGGCGGGGTTTTCCCGGCCCGAGGGCTCCGAGTCCCCCATCCAGGATCACTGAGATAGAGATGCGGGAGAGGGCCAACTAATACTCACTGCGGGATGACGAAGGTGTTATACTTTTTTTAATAGAACTTAATGAAAATAAAGCTTTTCCATGCGGAGCGGACCCGACTCAGTGGCGGGGTTTTGCCGGCCTAGAGGCTCCGAGTCCCCCATCCAGATCACTAAGACGGAGGTGCGGACGAGAGCCGACTAATTCTCTTTACGGGACGGTCTTGTTCCCGTCTGGCGTTGTTAACAGACGAGGGACAAGTCCGGTTGGCTTTGCTCCGCGAAGGAGAGTTCTTACTTCATTGTGTTCTTTTATGTTGTTATCTCTTGTGATTAGAGAGAGAGAGAGAGAGATAGAGAGAGTAAAGGTGAGAGAATGTCACCGAGAGCCTCGTGTTGCGGAAGAGTGGACTTCAGCGGTAATGATGAGGCATGCGCCGGTTGTGCGATATAGACGTCATCGCAAGCGGCCTGAGCGTTCCTGTATGTCTTGGGGCCTGTGCTATGCAGCAAACTTGTCTGCAGGGACCCAAGGTTTTTAACCTCGGGGAGCCTCTCCGATGCTTAAATCAGCCCCAATTTTATTAAAAATTTAGAAGGAATATACATATTGGAATTTAAAAGGAATGAAAGAAGACATTACAAAAGCGAACTGTACAACTGATAGTATTTTCGGAGATGCATGATGTTCCAGGTGCGAGAGATGTCCCTTCCATCCAGAGCCTTAAGTCGGTAGGTTGCAGGTCGGACCTCTTCGGTGATCTCGAATGGTCCTTCCCAATTGTGTGCCAGCTTGCTAGTGGGAGCGTCTTGGCCTTCGAACTTTGCATCCCTCAGAACCAAGTACCCCACTCTGAAGTTGCGATTCCTGACTCTGGAGTTGTGGAACCGTGCAACCCTCTGCTGGTAGACTACCAGTCGGAGCGCTGCTTGCTCTCTTCTTTCCTCAACGACATTCAGATAATCTATGAGTTCTGCGACATTCTCTGCTTCGGAGAAGTGATCAACTCTGAATGAGTGCATGCCGATCTCAACTGGAACAATGACCTCTACCCCGAAAGCCAGGCTGATGGGAGTCTCTCTGGTGGAAGTCTCACAAGATGCTTGGCACTTCCTGACCCCAATCACCCTTGGCCATTCCGACACGGGTCTTTAGCCCCTCAACAATCATTCAGTTCGTCACTTCCACTTGTCCGTTGCACTGAGGGTAGGCCACAGAGGCATACCGGTGTTCAATCTTGTACTCCTTGCAAAGGCTCTCAAACTTCCGGTCTTTGAACTGTGTGTCGTTGTCAGTGATGACTGCTCTCGGGACACCGAAGCGGCAGATGATGCTTTTCCACAAGAAGGGCTTAATCTCTGATCCTATGATGCGAGCAACTGGTTCGGCTTCCACCCACTTGGTGAAGTAGTCCACAGCTACAATGAGGAACTTCTTCCCATTGGGTGCAGCAGGGTATGGCCCTTGGATGTCGATCCCCCAAATGGAAAACGGCCAGACACAAGTGATGGGGGCGCGTGGAGTGGCATGGCGTTGCTGCTTCTTGGAAAACTTCTAACAGGTCTCACACTTCCCGACGAAGTCTTCGGCCGTTTCCTGCAACTTTGGCCTGAAGTAGCCCTGCAGTCTGATTTTCTGTGCCAGGGTGGTCCCATCTTGATGGTTCCCGCAAGCACCTGAGTGGATCTCTTCCATGACATACTGACCCTTCTACTCGGTCAGGTACTAAGCACTGGGATGCTGGTACAGCTGCTTGTACAGGACTTTGTTGATGAGGCGGAAGCTTGCAGCTCTGATTTTGAGGCTCTTCGTTTGATCCTTGTTGGCTGGAAGAGTTCCGTCTGTCAAATACTGAATGATGGGAGTCATCCAGGTCGGGGCTTCTAGATCCATAGCTAACACTTCAGGAGTGACATCTAAACTGCTCTTCTGAAGTCTTTCCATGAAAACCGTTCGGCCGAGCTCTGATGATGGTGCCCATGTCAGCTTTGATTGCTCGTCGGCCTTGACATTCTGCGATCGGGGAATCTGGGTGATCTCAACCTTCTCAAACTTCTTGATCAGCTCTTCAGCTAGCTTCTTGTACTTAACCATGACATCTTTCTCAGCATCATAGATGTTATTTATCTGGTTTACAACAAGCTGGGAGTCACTGAAGATCTGAAGCACTCGCACTTCCAACTCCGTAGCAATCTTCAGTCCTGCGATCAATGCCTCATACTCTGCCTCATTGTTGGTCACATAAAAGTCAAAATGCATGGCATATTCAACCTCTGTTTCATCGGGACTGGTCAGCACCAGGCCCGCTCCACCCCCCTGCCTTCCCAATGATCCATCGATGTGCAAGGTCCAGCAGGGAGATTGTCTTGGCGGGAGTGAGAACTCCGCACACTCAACGAGGAAGTTAGCCAAGGCCTGTCCCTTGATCGCGGGTCTGGGCTGGTAGTCGATCTGATGTTGTCCCAACTCAACTGACCACTTGATGAGTCTTCCTAAAGTCTTTGGTCTGTGAAGAATCTGTCTCAGAGGCTGATCAGTGAGAATAACATTGGGGTGAGCTAGGAAGTACGGCTTCAGACGCTGTGAGGTAGTGATCAGGGCAAAGCCAAGCTTGTCTGCCTTGGGGTATCTCTCTTCCGCATCGTGCAACATCTTGCTGGTGTAGTAGATAGGCTTCTGATCCTTGTTGTCTTCTCTCACTAGCACTAAGCTGACGGCGAAGTCGGAGATGGCAAGGTAGAGGAAGAGTGTCTCCTTTGGCACAAGCTTGGTGAGCAGGGGTGGAGAGGTGAGGTGAGTCTTCAAATCTTTGAAGGCTTTCTAGCATTCCGGAGTCCACTCAAACTCCTTCTGGTCTCTCAACACTTTGAAGAATGGGAGGCTCTTGTCATCGGATCGACTCAGAAATCGGCTCAAAGCTGCCAGCTTACCGGTCAGCTTCTGAATCTCCTTCACGTACCGAGGGGGAGCCATGTCGATAATCGTCTGAATCTTCTCAGGATTGGCCTCGATCCCCCTCTATGTCACGATGAAACCAAGGAATTTTTCGGAAGTCACTCCGAAGGTGCACTTCTTCGGGTTGAGTTTCATAGAGTACTTCCGAAGGATGGTGAATGCAGATTCTAGAGTCGTCACATGCTCATTATCCGTGACTCTCTTCACCAGCATGTCGTCGACATATGCCTCGACGGTCTTCCAAATGACGGGAGCAAAAATCTTGTTCACTAGTCTCTGGTAGGTAGCCCCGGCGTTCTTCAAGCCGAAGGGCATTATCTTGTAGCAAAAGGTTCCATCCTAGGTGATGAATACGGTCTTTTCCTCAACACTCTTCTTCATGCGGATCTAGTGGTACCCGGAGAAGGCGTCCATGAAGCTGAGCATGTCATGCCCCGAGGTGGCGTCAACCAATGTGTCGATATCGAGGAGCGGATAGCTGTCTTTGGGGCAGGCATTGTTCAGGTCAGTGAAGTCAATGCACATCCTCCAACTCCCATTGGGCTTCTTCATAAGAACAGGGTTGGCGAGCCACTCTGTGTAGAACACTTCTCTGATGATTCCAGCTGCCAACAGCTTCTGAACCTCTTCCCTCACCGCATCAATCCTTTCGCCCCCGAGTCGTCTGCGTTTCTGCTTAATGGGTCGTTTGGAAGGGTTAGTGCTCAAGGCATGTTCAATCACATCCCGACTGATCCCTACCATCTCGTCAGTCGACAGGGTAAAAACATCTCGTTTCTTTCTGAGGAAGTCGATCAGCTGCAGTCGAAGGTCTGGCTTCATCAAGGTTCCAATCTGTACTACAGATCTCGCATCTCCCTCTATCAAGAAAACCTCCTCTAGAGGCTCCATTGGTTGGGCCCTCTCCTTGGGGGGGGGGGGCCTCGACACAGTGAAAGCCTCCAGGAGCTTCATCCTCGCTGTCAGACTTGTTGTCGGGTTTGGCCTTGCTATCATGGGAGATCAGGTAACATTCTCGGGCAGCCTCCTGATCTCCAAACATCTTTCCGACCTTTCGCCTCGCCGAGAACTTCAACATCAGGTGGTAAGGGAAAACGACAGCTCTTATCTTGACCTGAGTGGGGCGGCCCAAGATAGCATTGTAGGTGGAAGAAGCGTCCTCCACCAGCCATTTCACATCCAGTGTGGTTCGAACGTCCGTGTCCCCTACCGTCAGAGGAAGGGTGATCTCTCCTTTGGCCCTGATGGAGTGGCCTGTGAATCCAGAGAGGGGGGTCAAGATGGGAGAGAGCTGATCTGTCCTCTTACTAAGTGCCTTCATCAGTCTCTTGTAGGCATCATAGTAGAGGATATCGGCGGAGCTGCCGCTGTCCACTAGGATCTTCCGAACCTGGGCATGCTTGATCAATGCAGTGACCAAGATGGCATCCTTATGAGGGTATTTCACCTCATCCTCGTCCTCCTTGGTGAAAACCAGGGGTACGTCGATCTGGTGAGGAATCTCCTGGGAGGTGCTGGCGACAGAGTCAACATGCTCACCGCAAGCGTACCTCTTCCTGCTCCGGTTGCTGTCTCCGCTGCTGGAGTTGCCACCGTGAATGACGTTGATGACAACTCCGCCCTTGTCGCCGATCCACGGCCTCTTGCTGGCGGATCGGGGCTTCTACGTCTGTCTCTCTTGTCCCGAGGGGGTGATTTGCAGTTGTCGGCTGGGGGACGTCGTGCTGGCTAGTTCTCGATCTTGTTCTTGGTGTCTCGACGGCTCTTCAGAACTCGACACTCTTCAGTTCCATGGCTGAATTGCTTGTGGTAGTCACACCACTGAGCAGGCTTGATCGGCGCCCTAGATGGTGGCAGTGTCTGGACGGGGGCCATAGGTCTGGAAGGATAGGGATTCTGAGGAATGGAGGTTCGAACCTCGTTCCCTACCCATGGCAGAGTGTCCCTCTTGGGACCATCAAATCTCCGGAGACGGAAGTCCCGCCCAGAAGATCTCTTCTCCAGACGACCGTGCCTACCTGGCCCGTCATGTTGTGGCTCATTTCTCCGCTCAGAGGGGCGCAAGGAAGTAGGGTCGAGAGTGGCCCGAGCTCGGTTCTGGTCTTCAAGGGTCGTGCATGTAGCTATGAGCCCTTTGCAGAAACTCTCCAAAGTCACGGGGTGGATGGAGGATCAGATCATCGGTGAAAGCTCCAGGGCTCAGGCCTGTCTGGAGTGCCACCGCCGCAACTTTCCCGCTCAAACCAGGGATCTGGATGTAGGCCTTGTTGAAACGGGCAATGAAGTCTCTCAGCGATTCGTCGGACCGTTGTCTGATGGAGAATAAGCTGGGAGCGGCCCGATTGAAATCGCAGGAGCTGGCGAATTGGCCAATGAAGGCGTCCCTCAGCTGGGAGAACCGCGAGATGGACAGCGGGGCAAGGGAGGCGTACCACTGCCTGGCAGCGCCCTTGAAGGTGGAGAGGAATGCCCTACACATGATGGCATCATCAACATTATACAGCTGCATCCTGATTTCAAAGCTGTTAACGTGGTCCTCCAGGTCGGTGGAACCATCATACTGTTCGAACTGGGGCAGTCTGAGGCCCGGAGGAAAAGGAACGTCATGCACATCCCGAGTGAAGGGTCCTGACACAGGACACCGTGCAGAAAGGGCGGCCTGTTGTTGAGCCTGATTCTCCTTGGTAGTGTAGGACGGCTCATGAACTTTATCATCACTGTCATCTGCCGGAATGGAGTGGTGCTGGCGGCGCTGAGAGCCGGTCTGTCGTGGCTGCTGAGGGATGTGCTGCACCTCAGTTGGAGACGGCTGGATAGTAGAGTTGATCTGCACAAATTTGCCTCTCTCTTCCCTTGTCGGGGCTCGGCGCTCCGGAACAATCGGAGCCCGTTCCTCGACGGTGGCGAAGGGAGGAGTCTGCTGGGGTATCCTGGTCTGGACTTCTCTCCAGAAACGGTCCATCAGGTTGCTCATCATCTCAGTCACCTCCTCCTGCGTGATGGGGACAGTCTATGTCTAGGTTGGCCGGCGGGAGGATTCTCCGACATGATCCGAGAATGCAGTTGTCGGGTTTGCTACAGCAGGCAGACCGATCAGGGGAAGCTGGCTTGTAGGGGCGTCAGGAGCAGGAGCAAGGGCAACCTCAGGGTGGAGGTCCTCAGGGTTGAGGTCATCAAGGTCGTGAGCAGGTGGAGGGTTTGTTGAAGTGGGAATGGGGGGAGGAAGATTCTTCAAACGAGCCATCATAGTCACCAGAAGGTCGTGATTTTTAATCTTTTTCCCACGGACGGCGCCAAATGATACTCCAGGAAAAATCTCCAAGATTGATCACCAAAGTCCCGAGAGAAACCGGGTCTGAGTGGTCCGGCTTGAAAGGGATCCGGTCGGCTCGGGAGAGGAGTGTGCTTGAGGATGGGTGGCTACGAAGGCCTGAAACAGATGAACAAACTTGTCAGAGGGTACCCCGAGGTGTTAGCTTGGGCAAATCGCTCCGATGTTTAAGTTAGCAAGTGTGGAAGAAGGTGAAGGGCCCCTAGCAGGAGATTGCCGAGCAAGCACCCGAACAAGCAACTTCCCGGGCAAGCAACCGGGCAAGCAATTCTCGGGCGGGCAAGCAGGCAACCGAGCAGGAGTGTTAGGCAGGCTTCCGGGCAGGGATCCGGACAAGTCCACCGGGCAGGGCTCTGAGCAAGCTAGGGGAGGAAGAGTGCTCAAAGTGAGAAATGTGGGAGAAGAAATGCGTACCTTAAACCTTGGGGGGTGAGCCTCTATTTATAGGGGTTTGGAGGGTGGTAAAATTACCATACTGACCCTACCCGAGCAAGCACCTGGGCAAGCACCCGGGCAGGCGATCCCGGGCAAGCAACCGGGGAGGGAAATGGTTCGGTCTGAGAAGACCATTGACTTCCTTGGTTGACCCGGGCAAGCTCCTTGGGCAAGCACCCGAGCAAGAACCCCGGGTAGGCAATGGAGTGAGGCATGAGTCACAAGTGAGTTGCTGATTTGACTCGAGGGAGACCCCTGGCAGGCTTCCCGGGCAGGCAGCCCGAGCAAGTGTCCCGAGCAGGCAGAAAGTGGTCCCATGATTGCATTTGATGGAGGAGATGCTAGGAAGCAAGCCAGCCTAGTTTCCCGACCAAGCAACCCAAGCAGGCAGACCGGCCAAGCAACCCGGGCAGGCCATCACAGTTGAGAAAACTCCGGTCGATCCATCCGGTCTCCTTATTCATGAAAGCAGGGGTGGATACCCGTGTATCACATGCCATGTTCAAGTAGCTGTTGGCAAAGTTTGAGGAAATCCAAGGTAGCCATGAGGCTCTCTCGAAGGAGAATGAATCACTAAAAGGTGATAAAGAAAGGTTGAGCATGGAATTGGATAAAACCACACCTATTTTTGACAAGGTGGTGGGCAACCTAGGTATGGCTTGTTTAGGTTACAAGGGTAGACTTGGTCAATCTTCAAACAAGGGTAAAGAATCCTTGAATGAAGGAAAAATCAAATTTATCCCTGCTACCAAGGCTGCCGCCCAGCCTATGGATGTCAATAAGGCCAAATCAGGTTCTAAGGCTGCCCTAAGGATGCCACCTAAACCTAAAGGCAGGTTTGCCCCCAAACCAGTTTCTAGGCAAAGGAAGCCATCTAGAAAGGGGGAAGGAAGGCTTTTTCCTTCTGATAGGGATTGGAGCATGATCCACATATTTCAAAGGCAACCACAGCCTACGTGGAAGCCTAAAAGTCCTGTTGTACAACCTATACACAAGGTGGAACAACCTAAGTCTACACAAGGGTATAGGAGAGTACCTACAAGTAGACCTAGATCTCCTAAAAGGTCTAATGCATACATGTATAGATCAGTGAGGAAATCAAGACAGCAAGTAATGCATCATCCAACACAGTTGAGCACAAGACAGTACACACCTAGATGTTATTCATCTGTTGCATATGATTACCCAAGGGAAAGGTATAATGCACCTTGGAGAAAATCTTTTGGCTATGGCCTAGGGTTTAATCCAAGAGACACTAACTTTGGAGGACCCAATCAATATTGGGACCTAAATATTTTTGATCTATTTTGCAGGTGGTCTGGTACATTGACAGTGGATGTTACAGACACATGACAGGCAACAAACACTACTTAGAGGAATTCAAAGAAAAATATGGACCAAAGGTGGTTTTTGGAGGCAATGAGAAGCTTGGAGAAACCAAGGAAAGTGGGTCCATCATCAAGAATGGCCTGATCATCAAGGATGTAGCATTTGTTCAAGGGTTGAAGTTCAATCTTTTCAGCACAAGCCAGTTTTGTGACAAAGGTTACTTGGTGGAGTTCAGCAAGGAGGTGTGCAAAGTCAAGATTGAAGAGACTGGCATGGTGGTTCTCACTGGAAGAAGAAAGAAACACATGTATGTGGTTGATTGGAGCACTGCCATAGGAGAAACATGTTTGGTGGCAAAGGCAAAGACTGATGTTAGTTGGCTTTAGCACAAGAGGATGAGCCACCTAAACTTCAAAGCAATCAACAAGTTGGCAAGGAAGCAGCTTGTAAAAGGTCTGCCAAATGTGATTTTCAAGAAGGAGAGCATCTATGATTCATGTCAAAGAGGAAAACAAATCAAAGCTTCTTTCAAAGGAAAATTTGTCCAGTCATCATGCAGAGTTCTTGAATTGCTACACATGGATCCTTTTGGACCAGTGGATCCAGTTAGCATTAGTGGAAAGAAGTACACCTTGGTAGTGGTGGATGACTTCTCAAGATATATTTGGACAATATTCTTGAATAAGAAGAAGGAGACATTGAAGAAGCTTC
>JAOWBR010162908.1:0-12120 GCA_028571145.1 Dionaea muscipula
CCTGGCGCATGCCCAGTTCAGACGAACTCCTCGGCAAGCGCATCCTCACTGGGTAAATTCTGTCCATTCATTGCATGAACCACGCAGCGACTGAGCTCGCTCGGGTTGTCGACCCAGCTCGACACCCCCGACCCCTTCTTTCAAACCGGCACCGATACCCAAAGCTCAGGCTAACCGGTTGCCAGGAGACCGCTCAACCCCTTCTTCGCATGCTAGCCTGCTTAGGCAGATTAGCTCGGACTTTGCCCACTTAGTCTAGGTCAGAGCTGACTTGTGTTCTAACTTCGCAGTCCGAAATACGTTCGCACTACGAAGTTGGGGGACTGATGATATAGGGGGAAATTCCCCCTATAGACACGCGGCCACAGGGTCCGAGATTGGACCATCCGACCTGACCCGACTGAGCCCGAGCCCATGGTCAAACCCGGTCAACTGCGACCAGACCCGACCGAGACCATCCTTGATGATTCCCCGTCTCGTCACGAGCACGTCGGCGCAAACCGTTCGTCATTCGGAGTCCAAACGAGCTTAGGAGGGCCTTTAGACCATCCTTTCCCCCACTATGCCCGAATATCCGGCTATCATTCCCGGATATCCGGCCGCCACCCTCGCCTATATATAGGAGAGGTCCCTTCACTTTTTGGAGGACACTCTCTCTTTCCTCTCTCCTGCTCGGGTGGTGCACCCGGATCCCTACTCGGGTGACCTGCTCGGAAAACTTGTCCGGGGCTGCCCGGACTTCTCCCCCTGCCCGGGGTCTGCTTGCCCGGTCCACCGGATATCCGGCTGGAATTCCCGGATATCCGGGCGACCTTCTCGGCCTGGCGGATATCCGGCCTCCTTGCCCGGATATCCGGCCAGTTTTCCTCCTGCGAGGAATTCTCCCCTCTTTTTGGTCATTCTCCGACTCTGCCTCGCTCGGCCTTGCCTTCCCTCGGCTGTACGTGAAGGTTCATTTGGCGATCCTCGCCCTCTTGACCAAACCTGCTTGGCTGTTCTCTTTCCTGCATCCGTGCATCTCCCGGCTCCCCTCGCACACAGGGGCTACCGGGCACCATCCTCACTTGCTGACTTAGGCATCGGAGCGGTCTCCCCGGGGTCATTCCCTGGAGTACCCTCTGACCTGTTTGCTCTTGCCTTCTCAGGATCTCCACAGGTTGCTCTCCTCTTGGAGCGGGTCGGAATCACCTCCATCCCTTTCACACACTCCTCCCCCGTGCTGACCGGGTCCACTTCGCCGGCCGGAGCCGCCTCATCTCGATCGGACCGGGACTTTGATGATTGTCTCTGGAAGGTCCTAGGCGCAGACCGCCCCCGAGATTTTTTCAGGAGTATCAAACATATTATATATCCGTATAATACCCGTTTAATACGCGTTTTTTACATAAATTTATATATACTAATTCAATCTACCAGTATTTTAATACTCATATAATTCTCGAATTTGCTAACTAGGTCATAAGAAATTGGGTAATTAAAACTAAAGATAAAATTTTAAGAAAAAGTCGACAAAGTCCTCACCGTATAAAATCTTTTCTGCCTATTCTACATGGTTTCTGCGCCTCAGCTAGCAGAGGATAACCTAAGCACCAAACTGATTTCTCCTGGTGAGTTCACTTGGAAACCCTAGATACTACTCCACTGATTTCTCTTTCGCAAATCATCCTTCGATTGGTCTCCAGATTCCATTCATGGACGCTCAAAGAGCTCTCCTCGATGAACTCATGGGCACAGGTACCTCTCTTCTCTCTACGTCCGCACTTGAATCTGAAATATGCTATTCAACCCTTCTTTGTATGTGTTATGGAGCACAAATTGAATGATCGAACGATTGGTATCTGAATTAATTTGAGTTCTGGAATCGTTGGGGATTCTGTGTGTTGCAGCTCGGGATTTGACTGAAGAAGAGAGGAAAGGTTACAGAGAGATAAAATGGGACGACAAGGAGGTGTGTGCGTTCTATATGGTTCGGTTTTGCCCGCATGATCTCTTCGTCAATACCCGCAGCGATCTTGGTGGGTTGATTAACGGTTAACTTCAATTTCAGCTAATTTTTGTAGACAATTATGTTTGAGTTGCCATAATTGTTATGCTATAGTTTAGCATTATTCGAGGTGCTTTTGATAGATTGCTGGATTTTCAAATGGAGTTTTTTAATTTCGTTTAGCTTGCTTGGTTTCGCACCCAACTAAGGTATATTGCCAACATTGTTTCCCAGAATAGTTTCTCGATCAAACTTTACAGAATATCTTATTCATGACTGGTTTATTGATTTTGTTTCTTGAACAGCTTGTTTCACTGAGATTGGATAATTTCTGATTACATTGTGTATCTTCTCCTCAGGAGTGTGCCCAAGGATCCATGATCAAAAGTTGAAAGACAGGTAATCCTGGAACGTTTGTCAAAGACTATTCTGTTTATTGAGATGATATGTAAGTGGGTTGTATTGATGCACAAGGGGAAGGCTTGTGTTATCTGTAATTCAGAAAGCTGGCTTGTTTGTCTCATCCAGTGTTATTTGTGTGGCCACCTTGAAATAAATACTCCTATTGTCTCTTTCCCTTCATTTTAAAGAGGAAGTTACCTGCTATATGCATGCGTGTTGGATGGCAATTATCATATGCTTTACATGGTTGGTTCACTAAACAGGACTTATGGACTTCTGGCTGTTTCAGGGTTGTAATCTTGCACAATGAGGTAACTGCCTAGTTCTTCTTGGTTAGATCCGTGAAAGTGAAGGGGAAATTAAGCAACAATTGAACTCCTTGTGCTTCTGAGTTTATGGGACTAATTGTGATTGTGATCTTGGGAGTGGCGATACAGGATAAAAATCGTCTTTTACTAAGCTTGTAATTAAAACCCTAAATTTGAATCCAATCTGGGGTTGTACTTGGTGAGTCGTGTATTACAATAATGAATAGTTCTGTTTACCTGTTTGTCTGTATTCTCACCTGAGTATGCATGGAGAAATTTATGGATCCACTGTATTACAAAAATCATCTACACCGATGTTGAACCCCCCTTCCTAAAATAAACTTATTAAGCTTCCAATTTTGGGTTCTTCCTCTATACCTACATTTGTAGAAGTTGTGGTTTATGGGAGAATTTTCTGTATCATGGGTCAGGGTGAGAGTGAAAATGGCAATGCAGGTTTTATTGACTTGTTATATGTGTCGAATTTCATCCTATGTCATTGATTGCTCCGAATTCCTGATACCATAACAAAATTTAGGAGCTCTGGGGAATTTTGGTCTTTCTGCTCTGGGGATTTAATGTCTCTTTCTAGCTTATTTGATAATCATTTTCTTCTTGAGGAAAGTGCTATATTGTTATTAGCTTAATAGATGTTAATCTTTACTGTGCATTACTTTTATCTTTCAATATCTTCACTTTTTAATGGAGCTTGAAATTCAAATGGCTTCAGCTTTGAGAGTTCACCAAGACATGATGCTTATGTGCCTCGTTTTGAAGCTGAGCTTGCTCAGTTTTGTGAGAAATTGGTGAGTGTTTCTTTGCATGCATCTCTTCCAGGTTTGCTGTTGGCCTAGTCTAAAGTTTCTATTCTTTGGTTGTGATTCATATTTCCTGCAGATCTATGACTTGGATAGAAGAGTTAAACGTGGAAAAGAACGGCTTTCTCAAGACTTAGAGCCTATCCCAGCACCTCCACTTTCAGCAGAAAAAGCTGAGCAGCTCTCCATATTGGAAGAGAAGATAAAGAATCTGCTGGAACAAGTGGAGGCTTTGGGCGAAGCTGGAAAAGTTGATGAAGCAGAGGCACTTATGAGAAAGGTATTGGTAATTAGTCTGATGCTTCATCCCCTCTATTATTGTTTCACATTGTCGTGATGATTTCTTTTTTATGTTACATGGTAATGATAGCTTCTTTTTGTGCTCCCTGCATTAACTGTCTTCATCCCCTCAACTAGATATTATCTCCATCAGAGTAGCATGTTGTAAATTAATTTGCGTCCTCCACTTTTTTGTTACCGGTTAATTAGTTGAATACTTGAGGAGTCCCTCTCTTCATTCTGCTTGCATTTTGAACAAATATTAGTTCTTATTCTTCTTGTTGTTCTACCATCAGTGAAATTGTGTGCAAGGGTGATTGATTAACCTAATTGCAAGAGCAGAACTTGTGCAAGAACCTTTGCTGCTTTTTTTTTTCCCCTTGCATTTGTCTATTTTTACAAGATTAATTGATTAAGTGCTCTCTGAATGAGAGAACTCTTGATTATTCTGAGAATGCTCAACTTCTGAGATTGTTCTTAAATGACAAGAATTTCCAGAAACAAAACAGTCTCTTATAAGCCAAGAAGAGTTGTGATACTCCACTTGGAATATTTTGGTCACTAACTGTCCCTGAAAACTGGTAACCTACTAAATCACGAATCTTCATAGCTACCAACTATTTAGGCCCTAGAAAAATACATTAAAAAAAATTAAGGTAAGACTCTTAGCTAGTGAGCTGACTAACAACATCCTTTGGGCCCTTCCTCTGTACACATGAATTGAAGGAAGCTCCTTCTAGATGCTGATAGCAATTACAGCTGTTAGTCACATTCTTTTAGAAAGATTTTGATAAAGAAATTATCTACTCTATTTGTATTGAACTCCTGTCATCGTCCAAGTGGCTGCTTTCAGGAAATTACATTTTTTCCACCTAAATAGGAAATTAGCATGGCTTATTGTCACCTGTGAATTTTATTTTATTTTATTTTTACTTTTTCTCTTTGAATGCAATCGGAGAATAATGTTCTCTAGGGAATTGGATGGCATGGACTTATGCTTTGTTTCGCCTCAGGAGGTTGTATGAATTTCCTTGAATGTCTGACAAGTGAATTTTGCAGGTTGATAGTCTTAATGCTGAAAAGACAGCATTGACTCAGCCACCTCAGACTGCAGCAATGCTGACCCAGGAGAAAAAGATGGCTTTATGTGAAATTTGTGGTTCTTTTCTCGTAGCAAATGATGCTGTTGAGAGGACTCAATCTCATATTACAGGCAAGCAACACATTGGTTATGGCATGGTCCGTGATTTCCTCAGTGAGTACAAGGTAGGCAATTGTCCCTTGCAACCTCTTTTTGTTTTTGTATTTTGAGAATAAATGTCCATTACAACTACGATACAGGAATAATTGCACTTTCATAATCACACAAATTCTCATGCTATTTCCAGGCGGCAAAAGAGAAGGCAAAAGAAGAGGAGAGATTAGAGAGAGAGAAGGAAGCTGAAGAAAGGAGGAAGAAGAGAGAGAAAGAAGATGAAAGCAGAAGTAGGAGAGGCGATTCTAGTGATCGGGACAAGTATCGAGATCGAGATCGAAATGGGTCCAGGGAACGCATGCGGGATAGGGAAAGGTCACGAGATAGGAATGGGAGGGGGATAGACGGGAAGTACAATGACTACAGGAATGGAAGGGATGGAGGAAGGAGTCGGCACTCTGATCGGGAGTCACGCAGGGAACGCGAGAGGAGCAGTTCTTATTCTCCTGTGCCATATGGGCGTCGCAGGTGACCTGCAACTTTATCCTGCGTGCGATGTTCAACACATAACTGTGGGGCTTTCAAATCAACTGAGGTAGATGTTTTTGTATCTCACTATAAGAATGTTTACTCTGGTAATGCGATAGGAGCAGTTCTTATTCTCCTGTTTCATGTGAGCATTGAAGTGACCCTGCAGCTTCATTCTGCTCGCACTTTTCGGCACCTAAATGTTGGGCTTTGAAATTAACTGAGGTAGATGCCTTTGTGTCTTGCAATTTCAGTATATTTTCAGGATCTTTTTTCTCAAGTGTCCTTGTGGGTTAAGATATTTTTGTTGGCTCACAGCATCTGTTGACTGTAGCATCTTCCTGTCAACAATAATAGTAGAAGTGAAAGGATTTCAGGTAGGTACAAATCATTGTTGCAAATTACCACTTAATGTTCTGCAATATGGTTTTGTATCATCTTTTGCACCATAACAGTAATTTAGAAACTTGCAACACTGATGCTTCAACTAGGTAAACTGACTTCAGAACTTCGGTGACTACAAAGATGACTCATTATTTGTATGAATACTGAATTCTGAATTGCTGTTGCCGAATGACCTGGTCTCCTATGCACTCCCTCAATCTATCAATGAGTGCCCAGCTGAGGTAACCAGATACTGCTTTTCTCTTGGTGTGCCCGGAATTAGTTTCCTTTTGTTATCCTGCAAATGAGTTTGATGCCAGTGGATTGATTAATAGACAGCCAGCACAAGGATTAATTTCTGGCTGCTCTTGTAGAACGTAGCATTTCTTCAAAACCATCTTTCTGCAGATGGAAAGAGGGTTGCTAGATATTTCCTCTTCTGTTCAGTCATTAGCCTTACTCCTTTCATTCAATTGAAGCATACTTATTTATTATCATGTTATGATCGGCATTATGCTAAGCTAATGCAGTCGGTCCTCTCCTTTAGTTTAGGTAAATGTGACATGCCATCTTATGACGTATTTATTGCAAGATTGCTTCATAGGTTCTCTTTAGCTCAACCGTGGTTGAGAAAGCAGACTCTTATCGGAGATCTTAAAATCGTTTTCTTTAAGGTGTCCGGAGATAATGAAGACCAACAATATGCTGATGGTTCCATGTGCCTACCAGGAGGTAATTTAAGCGGAAAGTGTACACAAACTAGTTCTTTATGCAATAAAGTTCAATATGCAACATTTTTGCAGGTGAAGCAACTTTTCGTTTTATGTATGGAATCTTCACTGCGAAATTGCCTTCTAGGATTTGTGAAGGCTCACGCTACCGTATGAGTTCTTTGTAACTCGTCTCCTGGTTAGCAGCCCAGCCTATAATGGAACCACCTTAGTTCAAGTGCACTTACTTGGAAAATTGTCAATAGTAGGTGACCAATTCGGAATTTTCTTTTTTGTCGAAAACAAAACAAAAGGAGGTGATTGCAAAGGAAACAGTTTAATTGCTGGTCAAACTTGTATATCTGCGCCTATGCAAACTGAGGTAAAATCAATGATGCTTACACAGCTGAAGAAGTAGATGACATTTCCTATGCCTCTCGGGTCATGATCCAGCCACAGACAGAGAGCCCAGCAAGGCAACCAGCATAGATTTCGTGACTTCAATCAAGCCAATAGGTCATCATGTAGCTGGCTCTGTGTAAAATAGTATTCGAAAGATGATTCTTGATTGATGATTAATTACGTAACAGAATCTGTTTGTGCATCAAAACTAGCATGTTATTTTACTGCCTCTGGAGGATATTTATGGATAATCGCCAGAGACTGGTGTAGGACGAGTAAATATTGCTCAAAATAGTGCCTTACTTTTTATGTGTTGCTGGATGCGTTGAGGGGTGCCCATCTAGTTTAGCCAAAAGGGTTTCACTTAAGTTGCATGAACTTTTATGAGCAACTGCATATATACTTGAGAAGAGAGAGGTCTGGTCTTCTTCCACACATGTATGGCATTGACTTTTCTTAGTGACAGACAGACAAGCGATAGATGCGAAAGATAACGATGGTGAGAAAAAACGGACACACATTCTAGAACTTTCCAAAGAGCCCTCCTATCCCGTCGCACAATTGATTTCCCAGTTTCCACCATTTCTGTAGGAATGGGAGTGTGATAATCAGTTTCGAGAATGTGAAATTAATACAACCTCCCCCTTCAGCCATGTAGAACTTCAACAATGTATTCTTGAATGGGGAATTTCAAGAACTTGTCTATATATGAAGTAACTGTCAGAATAACAGCGGAACCCGATCAGGAAAGTGCAAGATCTGTGGATAAATCAAATCAACAAGTTATGATTAGCAATTAGTCACCTCTAAATTAGGAAAGTGAATAGAATATATGTAACAATTGATTGAGGTTAATTCAGTGTGGAAAATTCTTGGTCTTCCTTATTCAAGTCGTCGTGTTTTCTCATATGGTATCAGAGTAAGAATAGTAAAATCCACACATCGTTTCTGTCCTCTGCTCCAACGATGTCAACACCTCCCATCTCTGGTTCTTCTACCTCTCCCGTCTCTGATTCTTCCACCCTTCCCATGCCCGCTCTTCCCACTGTTAAATCTATTACCAAAGAATTTTCCTCCAAATTGACCACTACCAATTACCTTGTGTGGAAAACGCAGGCCATGCCTGTTCTCCGCTGCCACGGCATTCTCGGACTTGTTGACGACACCTTACAGCGTCCTTTTGGTGATGCCCACTCTGCCGATGTTGCAGCTTGGCTACATTTAGATCAGATGGTTCTTACTTGGATAGCTTCCTCCTTATCCAATAATGTTCTTCTTTAGGGGGTCCATTGCTCTTCTGTCCATGAAATTTGGCAAACTCTTGAAGTGCTCAACGGGACTGTAAGTCGCTCTCGTATTCAAAGTGTCGAGCGTGAACTTCACTCCTTCACGAAGGGCTCCCTCTCTGTTACGGCATATGTTCATCATGATCGTGCCCTATCTCCGACGTTGGCTCTTGCCCAGGATCCGGTTTCGGACTCCGATCTTGTTTTTCTTCTTCTTACTGGACTACCAACAGAGTATGACTCTGTTGTCGCTACAATTCATCTTGCCAGCCCCCTTCCTTTGGTTGATTCTGTTGCTGCCACTTTGGCCGACTTTGAACAGCGACTGCAGAGCACATCAGCGGAAACCGCTTTTTCCGTTGCATTTACTGCTGCCGTCGCATAGCAATCCTCTTTGCTTCCATCGCCAATACGTTTTCCCTCCCGTGGCCCCTCTTCTTCAACTCGTCGCGGTAACTCCAAAGGCGGCAACAGTTGTGGTTGTGGGCAACCTTCGCGTGGCCGCAGCTTTGTTCGTGTCGCCCCAGTCAATGACGACCCTTCTTCTGTCTACTACTACAAATATGGATTTTCAAACCATAAGGCCAATGTTTGTGAGGCCCCACTTCAACTACTGTGGTAGCACATGCCTTCACGGCTTCTCAAATGTCTGATCAGTCTGACTCTCACTGGTGCCCTGATATTGGAGCCTCTCATCACATGACTGCTAATCCCTCTCTAATTGATGGTATGCAACCTTATTCTGGTACTGATGCAATTATTGTTGGAAATGGTTCTGAGCTTCCCATTACTTCCCTCTACTCGTATTGCTCCTTCTCTTATATTAGAAACAGTACTTGTTGTGCCACATATTTAGAAGAGTTTGTTAAGTGTCTCAAAGTTTACTTCGGAGAATCATTGCTGCTTTATATTCTATTCTTCGGGTTTTCTTGTCAAGGATTTGCAGAGTGGGAAAATAATTCTCTCCGGCCCTAGAGATGGAGCACTCTACTGTCTTGCTTCCTCGAAAGACAATATTCGCCCGCTCGTTTTTTTTCAGCATAATAAAGAAGATAGCGGACTATGACATGCTCGGTTAGGACATCCATCCTCCCAAGCATTGCAAATTCTTGCCAAAGATCTTCATTTGTCTCCCTCAATTAATAAGCATATTTGTCCCAGTTGTAAATTGGGCAAAAGCTCCAAGCTTCTCTTTCCTCGGCGGACTTCTTATACTCCCATTGTTTTCAATACGTTGCATAGTGATGTATGGGGTCCGTTCCCGGTACCTTCTATTGATGGCTTTCGATACTATTTGAGCACAATAGACGAATGTTCACGTTTTACCTAGTTTTTTCCTTTAAGACATAAGTCGGAAGTGTGTGGCATATTTATTGCATTTATTAATTATGTCAAACGATAGTATAGTGCACTTGGTAAAATTGTGTAGACCGACGGTGGTGGCGAGTATATTAGTTCCACTCTTCAATCCTTCTTCACTTCTGAAAGTATTTCTCACATTATGTGTTGTTCGGGCACACCCGAACAAAACGGTCTTGCCGAGCGCAAGCATCGATATATTATCGATATTGGACTTACCTTATTGGCGCACTCTAAATTATTTCGGGAATATAAGTCTTATGCCTTCTTGACGACGGTATTTCTCATTAATCGCCTACCGTCTCATTCTATCTCTAGGCAGATCCCATACACTGTTCTACTCGGTGAGCACCCAGATTATTCCATGCTTCGTGTTTTTGGGTGCAGATGTTATCCTTATATGCAACCTTTTGGCCGGAACAAACTGGACTTTAAGAGCAAATGCTACATATTTCTTAGCCACTCTAGCCGATATAAAGGATATCGGTTCCTTGACCCAAGTACAGGCCGCGTATACATTTCGAGGCGTTTCATTTGACGAAGAATCCTTCATATCCTCAGCTCTATCTCCAGCTGATGTCCCCACAACCAACTCTCCATTCAAAGTTAAGCCTTTCCCATCTACACGACAGGTTGCAAAATGCATAGCTCCCTTGTTGCCAACACCAGAGTCCAGTCCAATTTTGTGTTTCCCTCCACTACGCGACATACAATCACCTATTTTATACACCCGACGTCAAAAGGATCAGCCCACAATACCAACGCAACAGTCCCTTGACTCTGTCACAGCCCAGCCGACTGACCACTGTCCAGCCGGTGCTCAGCCGGACCCCAGCCAGCCCTCAACCTGCCTTCAGCCGGTTGGTGTTGTCCAAATAATAACACGGTACCTCGCAGTACAGATATGAAAAGTTAAAGGTCGTCGAACCTAAGGGAGAACAGTTATTTAAAGCAAAACGTAAATCAATGTGGAATGGTAAATGCCGATTTCTTTTTGGGTTTTTAGAATTTAACATAAAATTAAATGATTATACTGGGATAAAATAAATGGGTGTTCTAATTAGGTTGATTTAGATCAGGTTGACTTCTTAGTGACACTACCAATAGTGATTAGATTGCATGCAGGATTAGTTATTAATCAGGTTCTATGTTCAGCAAAAGCGCCAAATACCTAGCAGATTGGAAGAGTCAAATTGTGGTTGTCAGACACATTTTAATCCTAATTTCCAGTTGGATATAGGTAGTGTCACACCCCACCCCGGGTGGACCGGCGTACAACCCGTTGAGGTCATCCACGAGCCTCACAAGCCTAAACTAAACCGATGGCAAACACAAGATGAAAACAATGAGCTAAACATGTGTGATGCATCATCAAACTACTCTAAGTCTCACCAACCTCATCATCAAAACTAGAGGTAAAACATACGGAAGCCAAAATGAGATAAAAGAGTCAAACAACTCATATACAGCTATCCATCTATACCAAAAAAATGGGCTACATCAAAAATAAAGCCCTCACAACATGTCTATCAAAAACTAGCCCCAAAACATGGCTAAGGAGTCCATGACACAAAAAGGGGTCCTAAGAGGCCGCCGTCCATCTCCCGCAGCATCCATCCTACGCTCTCGATCACTCGTCACCTGCACAACATTTACTCGGGGTGTACACGGGGTCAGAACAGAAAATATGACATGATACTAGTAAATGTATGCAACAGAAGACTTCCATGAGGTTGTGGTAGTGGCCCAAGTCAAACATGTATATAACCATTCCAACTACCTTAACTCGTGGCGCGGAGGTAGTTGGAGATAATAGGAGGGGGCCACATCCCACGGGTACGGGAACTACTCATGGGAGAAGATCAATAAATAATGTGAAAGACTCCAAAGATATATGAACAACAATCATATAAACTATACAAGAATCATGCCGTCACACACAACATAGCATCCAAATGATCAACGAGAAGCATGGGAGATAGAAGCAAGATCAAATAACATGCCACACGACTCCACACAACATACCTCATATCACTATAACAAGTACGTCTCATATACGTACACAAATCATATAACCGATACCACCCGTAGTGTACCACATGTACACACACGTAACATGCCATAAATTCACGATTGGGGGTCCCCACCTTACCATGCGCGCCAGACCGGATGGTGTCCGAGAATGCATAAACAACATGGTAAGACCTGTCCAGGTACAACCGTGATCGGCGGAGTACTTAAGGACATTGTGACATATGAAAATATCAAACACTCCAAGGGTATAGCCCTCCTAGCGGAGGCAAGTCCATATGGCCAGAGTCACTCCCGAGGGAATATAACCCTTGGACTTAACCTAACAGTGATCATCATATCCAACACCTCATAACACACACTCATAATACCACTAGTCCATACTCAAACCAAGAGATGACTCGATGCAACAAGTTACGAATAAGCATGCGGGT
>JAOWBR010162919.1:0-12118 GCA_028571145.1 Dionaea muscipula
CCGATTGACGAACGGTTTGCGCCCACGCGCTCGTGGTGACATGGAGAATTTTTCAGGACGGGTTTGGTCGGGTTTTCTCGGGATTGACCGGGGTTGACCGAGTTTGACCAAGTTTGACCAGAGTTGACCCGAATTGACCATATTTGACCGGATTCGACCGAGGGCTCGGGTTTGACCGGTTCAGACCGGACGATCCAATCTCGGATCATTTGTCCACGTGTCTTGAGGGAAATTTCCCCCAATATCATCTCTGTTGTGTGAATTTTGTCCCTTAGAAAAACATACTCGCCTTCCAATTCCCGTTAGTTCAATTACTTCTCATCAAGTATTTGATTTGATTCATTGTGACATCTAGGGTAGTCATTCGGTTGCATCCTTATCCAGGGCTCATTACTTTCTTACATTAGTAGATGATTTTTTCCGTTGTACTTAGACTTATCTTATGCATTTCAAATCCGAAGAATGTTCTATTATCCGTTTTTTTTATTTAATGGTCGAAACAATATTTGAAAAACGCATTAAATGTTTTCGCTTTGACAATAGAGCCGAATTCTTTTCCCATGAATTAACCACTTTTTTCCGTGATTGAGGTGTTATTCAACAACATAGTTGCATTCATACGCCACAACAAAATGGAGTCGTGGAACACAAGCACCATCATCTTCTCACGATTGCTCGTGCTCTTCGATTTCATACCTCTCTTCCCATGTTTTTTTGGGGTGATTGCCTTCAAACTGTTACATATTTAATTAATCGAATGCCTACTCCACTTCTCTCCCGGCAAGTCTCCTTATGAGGTTCTTTTTCAACGTTCCCCAACATATGATCATTTGAGTGTTTTTGGTTGGCTTAACTTTGCTACTAATACTGCTCCCAAAGGCAAATTTGATTCACGGGCTCATCAATGTATTTTTATTGGATGCTCATATGGCCAAAAGGGCTATCGTCTCTATAATATCATATCAGTACTAGGCAGGTGTTCACTAGCAGGGATGTGGTGTTTGATGAAACTGTCTTCCCCTATGCCAACCTCGAATCTCAGCCCACAAATACATCAGTCATGCCCTTGCCACTACCTGATACCTCACCACCACCGTCCCTTCCAGACCCATTGTCGCTTCTAGACCCACCATCCCCATCACCCTCATCGGAATTGGTTGCCCCATCGTCGTTGCAAGTGTACCAGCGGCGACCCCCCTGCCCTACTGTGCCCACATCCAACCTCGCTACCGATGGTGCATCCACCCTTCCTCCCGTCGTTGACCTTGTGCCGAGCTCTCTTACTCCACAACGCTCTTCCCGTGATCATCACCTCCCTTCCCACTGGTAGGATTTCCGCTGTCCCAGTGTTTAATCATCCTTACCCAGCTCGTCGCCGACTTCCTTGCTGGGTGCAACCAATAAAAGTACTCACTTCCCTCTCTCTAATTTTATTTCCTATGATCGCTTTTCTTCCTCTCACCACTCCTATGTTGCTAAAATTTATGGTGCCATCGAACCTAGTTCCTATTCTGAGGCTATGCAGGACCTACGGTGGTGCACTGCTATGGATGATGAGCTGCGTGCTATGGAGGCTAACAACACCTGGTCTTTGGTTCCTTTACTTGATAGGGTTCGGCCCAATGGTTGTCGTTGGGTATACCGAATTAAATATCACGCTGATGGTACGATTGAGCGCTATAAAGCTCGTCTTGTAGCCAAGAACTATACTCAACATGAAGGCCTCGATTACCATGTGACTTTCGCGCCTGTGGCCAAGTTAACCACTGTCTGCTACCTATTGTCCATTGTTGCTGCTCGCAATTGGTCATTACATCAACTTGATGTCCACAATGCTTTCCTCCACAGTTCATTGGACGAAGAGGTATACATGGCTCTTCCTCCCGGGATTGGCAAATAGGGGGGCACTCGGGTTTATTGGTTACATAAAACTATTTGCAGCCTCAAGCAAGCTTCCCGCTGTTGGTTTGCCAAGCTTTCATCTGCTCTTAAAGATGCTAGTTTTATTGCTTCTAAGGCCGATTCTTATTTGTTTACCTGCAAACATGGAACTTTTTTTATTGCTATTCTTGTCTATGTAGACGACATCATAATTGTAGCCAATAATGATGCTGCTATAGCCAAATGTAAAGAATTCATGCAGAATCGTTTCCATATCAAGGATCTTGGGAAGCTAAGTATTTCCTTGGGATAGAAGGTGCCCGCTCTGCCAAAGGGATCTCTATTTCTCAACGGAAAAACACATTAGATATCATCTCAGATGTTGGCCTTCTTGCAAGATGCTCAGTAGATTTTCCCTTGGAACAACACATTAAACTTTCTACTGACATCAGCCAGCTTCTTCAAGATCCATCCCTTTATATCCTTGAATGGTGGAACGTCTCATATACCTCACCATAACTCGACTAGATATCATGTATGCAGTACATACCTTGAGTCAATTCATGAATGCACCATGGAAACCACACTTAGAGGCGACTGTGAGAGTCATCCAGTATCTCAAAGGAACAGTTGGGGGCAAGGATTGATTTACTCCTCTAACAACACCCATTTCACTTAAAGCCTATTGTGACTCAGATTGGGCAAGCTGCCCAATAACAAGGCGCTCCACGACGGGCTTCTGCACCATGCTCGGAAACTCTTTGGTCTCCTCGAAAACTAAGAAACAACACACGGTATCTCGATCGTTGGCTGAAGCATAATACCGTGCAATGGCCATAACAAGCCGTCTCCTGCTTAGTGATTTGGATATTCTTCATCCTTAACCTACCATTTTGTATTATGACAATCAATCAGCTCTCTACATTGCTGTTGGTCCTGTATTCCATGAAAGAACAAAGCACGTTGAGATAGACTGTCACTTTATCCGAGAGAAGATTTAGTTAGACTTGATCAAGGCAACCTACGTACCTACGGATCAGCAGTTGGCCGATATATTCATCATGCCTCTTAGGCGTCCACTATTTCATAGGCTCCTTTGCAAGTTGGGCGTTCATAACATCCACGCTCCAAGTTGAGGGGGATTGTTAAATATTTAATTATTAATTATTTGATTTTCATATAAATGTTGATCCAATATCTTGTTTGCTTAGATACTTCCCTCTATAGCTGCTGATTATTAGGAAAGTATTTGATTTGTTGTTACTTTATATTCTGTATATATTTTGTAGCACCCACACTGCAATACACGAGTGATTTTATTCCCAATTTGTCAACTCTCATATTACCTTTCTAAATCTAAATGTTCAATTTTGATTACAGGAACTGCCTTGGCTCTTGCTGGTGTTTTCTTGTACTCGAGGGCTAAACGGATGAAACCAAAGCAGAAAGCTGCATAAGTTGTTATATCTAGAACTACAAATTTCCGTACAAAAACACACTTACATTTTTTTTTTCTCTCGAAAAAGATAATCTAATACAGCAGGAATCATATATATGGTCTTCTACCATTGCCTCCAGAACATGTATGGATCATGTAGCCCGAGTGTTAGGTAATGGTATCCTTGTATTGCTCATCAATGCTGTTTAGATTTCCACCGAGATCTTAGACGAAGGGGGATACGTGATATACCTCTAATCCTAGATCAGTGTTGGAAGAGATTTATATATTAAAAATAAATATATTAAATATAAGTTTAATAGGTTCAATGGAGAAATTTTAAAAACTCCGGTACTTTGATATTTATTTAAAAAAATGAACCCTATATTTTAAAATTTTAAAAAATTATTTCCTAAACTTTGATAAATTAGCGATAAGAAGTAAAAAATTTCAACTATCTAAAATTAAAAAAAAAAAAACTAATAAAAAAAAATATTAACCATCTAAAATTTTAAAATAATAAAAAAAATCCCACCACCACCACACCACTCCTCCATGATTTAACATTTATCTAAAGGATTTATCTTAATAGGAGAATTTTTTTTTTTTAATATTAATTAAGGGTAACCGTGTACCACACGAAATCACAACATTCTTTTTAAGATTAATATAGATATGGTAAAAAATATAATTACTGATTGATTACCCAACCTAAATCAGTACATGAAACCTTATAATTTTACTATACAAAATACGTCTTAAACTAATCGTGACTGCAGCCGAATCTTAGACATTCCATCAATGATGCGGAAGCTCAGGCTATCAACCTCGGAAGATCAATGTGCGTGTAGATAGTTCCCAAATTTGTTTCTGACCAAAAACAAAATCTCATGTTGACGAAAGATATGTCGGTTTGATCTGAGTAGAGGAATCAGTACATGCAGTAAAATAATGTAGAGAAATCCATTTTTTTTTTTACCTTGTGCGAATCCATCTCCTACTTTTAAACTATCAATCTAGAAAAGGTTTGGTGAGATGTATAAAAACAAAAAAAAAAGAATAGAAATTAAACATTTAGCCACAAATGGAAAAGCTTATTTATGATCCATTAAACAATTATAGAAACACTTGCCTAGCCAGAGCACTTACACAAATAGAAATTAAACACGTGTACAACTATGGCAGTAATCTCAACTCTCGATTTCAGGAGATGGAAATGGGTCAGCGATGGTGGCGCCTGTGACACCCGAAATCAGGTGGTACCGACGATAACCCGTTGAGTGAATCACGAGTCATTAAAGTCAATGGTAAAGACAAAACAACCGATATAAAATAAACCGCCATGCTAAATGAGATGAAAGTATCAACAATTGAAAATACATCACATCCAATAAGTCTCACGGCGAGGATTAAAACCATCCCAAAAGATCATAGGGTCCAAAAGTGAATCAGAGTGTATCTAAAACATGTCATGCAACGGAAAGGAAAACATATAAAATCCTAAGAGACAACCACCGCTCCCTACCGTATTCATCTACAAATCAGGAATCACCTGCTAAAACAAGTAGGGGTAAAATCCTTCAGCTAGCGATAGCCGGTGAGATGAAATACGGACAAATAGTAAATGAATAAAACATGCAGTCCGAATGCATAATTCAAATCATGCCATAGTGGTACCCATAAATATTCAAACAAAATCCACGGACCAAAGCGATACGAGGTAACAGTTGGCCATGTATAAAGTCTCACATCAATCTAGGGTACCCCAACAACGCCTACTTGATGTACACTCCAATATGACACCACCGCGTACATGTGCCATCAAGAGGTAACCGTCCTAATCCCTCTGCCGCGAACAGAGGGGACGTGAAAATGTTGTGACACCCGAAGGTGGCCTCGGTTTCTCATGAGAGAAGCACCTCAAGGACTTGAAATCCAACATCCATATCCCGTGTCCAAAATCACCTTAGGCATACAAGCCCCATAACCAAGTCTGAAATCACAATAGGCATACAAGCCGTCATGACACAACGGTCGAAATCAATGCATCAATATCAATGGTTTAAATCATAAACCATGCAATTACGGTACTAGTCTACCGTGTGTAAAAACATGAAAAACGATGAGAAAACTTTACCATTCAAGTATCATCAGTCCGTAAGTCAACTCACCTAAGCAACCACGATCAATCAACTCTAAATGGTCTCTAACCGATCCACAGAGTCACAAATGGTCCCTGATACACAATTAATGAACACCCTCAATCTACATCCTAATCCAACCAACACACCTTATTCTATATCACAAAAGCCTTCTAAGATGGGTCTAGTGTCAACCCTCGATCCTCGCAAACCAAGCTCAAAAGGATCAAAATCAAGAGGATCAAGAAAATGCTAAGGAGCAGAAACAGACAACGGCGAACGTCCGCGAAGCTCTCTGTCGTTTCTGTGCACGGCTCAAAATGAACGGCGGACGTCCTCGTGGACGTCCGCGAGCCTTGTGCAGAAATTCTGCATTTTGTAAAAGTTCCAAAACCCGATCCCAACCCAAAAATCAGCCGAAACACAATACCAATGCCTCAAACAAGTCTCAAAACGTAGGATAAAGCATGCTACATCCATCAAAGCCTTCAATTCCATGCTAAACTCAAAACCGACAACATGAAAATCCTTCCTAGCATGAAATCTATGGAAAGCTCAAGAACTCAACCATGAGATTACATCTAAATCTTCAAATGAAGTGATGATGGACTTCCTCCTTGCTGCTCGACTGGTACCACAAGTAGAGCAAGCCAAGACCAAGCCAAAGACCCAAAAGAAGTGATCAATTCCTCAAGGATTCCAAGATCTCCTCACCTCGTCTTCTCTCTTCTTCTCTTGTCTTCCCCTTTGCTTTCTCACGGTAAAAAACCCAAGGAAAATGGCTGAGATTTCAGCATAATCCATCCACACACACATCACTTATCTACACTCACACACAACCTCATTAATTAAACCCACTCTCACACACAATCTCCACCAACTTCACACTTAACCATTAACAACCTCAATCACGAATCACGCATGGATCACTAATCCGGCAAGCCTTAAACTCACCACTAAAAATCACAAAATCTCAAGACGATCAAAATGAACCCAAATTTAAAATGTCAAAAACCGTCCTATCATAAACCAACTAGTCGGGAAAAATCCGTGGAGTCAGCATACGTCAATATGGTACTTAATGGTCAAGTCTCATCATCCCGGTCATGACGGTATCGACAAATCGATCGTACGGAATGCAATGCAAAAAGTAGCAAAACGACCGTATGAAACCCGAGAACTCTATTCACGAGTTTACTATTCATCGAAAAACTAAAAACCTAAAAAATGAAATATCAATCATAAATAAGCATAAATCAATATAAAAATAAATATAAAAAAACACGGGGTATAACATTCTACCCCCCATAAAAAGATCTCGTCCTCGAGATCGGAAAACAAAAGTCCCTCATATCAAACAGATGAAGGCACGTCCTGAAAACAATGTAAGAAAACTCGTGACATCAAACGAGGTAAAATCTTGTGCATCTCCATCTCTTACTCTTAAGAAGAACTCCTCCACTGTGTGCTTGTGCCAAGAAACTCATCATCAACACAGACATGATCCCTAGAATTCCGAATGTTATCAAAATCCGATCAAGCAACACATCAAGGTTAAAATTCTCTTTTGAGTCATCAATGAATCATCAACTGTCATAAGTGACAGACTGCACTCACATCCATAATGTCAAAACACGGAAGACATGCACTTCAGATAAGGACTAAGTGACAAGCAACCCCGCAGAAACCTCTAGGGTCCAACTCAAACAATCCCCAAAATAATTTACGACCTCAACACATCATCTGAAACGAAAAAGTCAACCGATCATCACTAGATGAATCAGACACGGTCCTCTCGTATCAGACATCGGAAGAAAATATCAATCCATTGAGATCCAACAGAATTGCTCGAATCATAGACAGACCATCCATCACATCCATAAGAACACCAAATCGTCAGCATCTATAGCCTTGAAACATAGTCAATCACATTGGGCGGAATGGAAAAGCACAACAAAATCAAGCCAACTCCAAAATCTCAACCAATCCAACCGAAAGGAAAAGCACACCGAACCCCAACAACTCATCAATCCCGAAATCCACTCATCAACTACGCTCACGAGTGTCCGTCCAACAGAATCACCGTCATCCATAAGAAATCAGTGGAAACATCCGAAAAATCCAACCAAGACTAGGAAACTATAAATCTCAGAATCAAGCGTGAACCCAAATCGTATTTCTCTCAGGGTTAGCAATGCCAACTCAAGAACTCATCAAAAGGTCTCCCTACTCATGTCCGAGTCACACATCATTAAAACACTACTACAGTGGAAACGGTCAACCAGGATTGAAAACTTAAGCATCCTACTCAAACGGCAGCAGATGTCCATCCGAAAGGCATGACAAAATCCAAAACAACTCTACATCTACAAGATTCCATCTCAGTCACCCTTAACGGTGAAACTCAACTCCCAGTCAAACAAAGAAAGATCTAAGTCCTCATCAACAGTCGAAAGCTCACCAATCCAAACAAAAAGGATCCCTGTCAAACAGGCACTCCAAATGATCACTCAAAAACCTGTCCCCCAGAATCATCCTTCTACTGAGCAACTAGCTCTCTCTCAACTTATCAGGATCCATCCCGAAGAAAGTCCAAGCATCATGTACTAAAACAATCATCTCTACTCTCAAGGGAAATCCTCCCAAAAACTATCCGCAACTCAAATCACAACAGAGAAATCTCTAATCTGTAACTCCATCATCAATTCAAAATGACATCAGTCACAGAAGTCCCTGGCCACCTAATCCTAGAAAGTCAACAATTAAAATACTAAAGCCAAAACAAAAGGATGTCTGATCCTTTCACCGTCATCTCAAAAATCGATCTACCGATCAAATCAACAAACTCTCCTCCAACAATCTGTCCTAGCCCGATATCAAGCTATCATATCCCAAGTCAGAAATGGTACCAAACCTCAACGAAAGAAGGGCGCCAACGGTGAACTTAAATGCTAAGAACCTTGTACACACACACTCCAAGCTCCTCTACTAGAAAACAATGACCAAAATTCTATGTCTAAGCAGAAGGAAGCAAGAATAGAATCACATGCCAACTCCAGTCCTGGATGACTCGCAAAGGTCCAAAAGAAATGAAGAACATGAGAAGACAAAGAATATCCCTTTCCCCAAGTCTCCAGTCCACAACACCAGAAAACTCATGTCAATTCCCAAATCTTAAAACACTCGTGGTCAACCTCAAGATCAAAGAAACATCCATCGAATGACCCATAAACCAAATGATCTCGAATCAAATCAAATCAAAAGACAAACCAAGTCAAATCAAATCCAACATGCGTCTATAAAACTAAGAAAACAACTTTTAAGAATCCAGCTTACCATGCAACACTAAGGGACAATTCGTCAACACTAGGGTCATAAAACTCCACATCCACAAAATCCTCATCAATGGTGAATTCATTGGAATCCCAACTCCCAAGAAGAGCTGAATGAAGGTCAACGACAAAATCAAGCAATCGCTGAAAAATCTCGCTTGGAAAAATGAAGATCCATAACCATCAAAATAGTTCCTGTCCGAGCTCAAGCAAAACGAAAAGGTCACCAAATACCAATGATCCCTCATTAAAAATCCCGCTTCCACAAAATGGTAGGAATTCCATATGGTGAAACACTAGGTCTAATGAATCCCCTTCTTTAAAAGTTCCTGTAACTGTGCATGCAACTCCACCTCTCTAACTGGTTGTACAGGAAGATCCTCATGAAAACATCAGCAACTCACATACAACTGAAATATCCTCAACGCTACTCCATACCCCCTGCCAGAATCAACAATGGAAGCGAGGAAGCTGACACAACCTTTCTCAACCACTCCCTAGAATGTAAGCAGAAATCGACACACAAAATACTTAGGCCTATCCTCTACAGTTCAACTAATGACTAATGTCGAAGGAAAACTCTACCAACACAAGGTGATCATCTAAGGGCTACTTCAAAATCCAAGGCACATGCCCCCCCTACAAATTCCGATCTGAAAAGTACTCTAGGATTGACCATCAGTCCGGGGATGAAAGGTCATACTAACTGAAGACAAAATCCCAAGGCCTCTGTAGACCTCGCCAGAAACAAGAAGTCAAGCATCAATCTATCCATGGAAATCCTAACGACCTCACACCCTCTCAAAGATTAAGAAATTCTCATCGCCAAATCTTATATCACGTGCTACGACATCAACTCGGTTACTGGCAGCGGTTGAACCGATCCAGCTGGTCTTCTACTCATAAGTGAGGCAAAAAATAACGAGCAACAACCGATGACCAAAACATCTTCCATCAAGTCTTTCCCCCAAAGTGGCATCTCACCTATTACATCCTAATGTCTATGTTTTGTACATCATCAAAACTTATTACTTTGTTTTTATTTTATCTTTCAGATTGGGCAACTTCTATTCCTCTTGTGTGTGTTTATGGTGTGTCTTGTGGCTTGTTGAAGCTTGGCGAGGACCCGGGGATGAGCTTGCGTGGTCGGGACTTTGTTTGGACATGTTTTGGTGTTGGAAGGCCAAAAGCACGTCCATGCTCATATTGAGCATGCCCATGCTTTTATTCGGTGTTTTTCACAATGAGAACAGTGTTACACATGCCCTTGGTGTCTGGCCATGCCTGTTGGCATGACCGTGTTTCGGGCCACAACTGTTTTCGTGTATAGAAAAGCACGATCGTGCTTTTCTAAATATGGCCGTGCTTACGGTGAAATTTTCTTTGGAAAATCTCATTTATTATCCCTTGGACTTGGTTCGCGGCCGTTATTCCACAGAGAGCATCCGAGACATGAAGAGAAGACCAGAGAATGGGTTTAGAAGCATCCTGAGACGCATAGATCATCCGGGACAATGGTTGGAGTCCGTTTTGCGAGATCTCATCGGCATCGGTTTGTTGTTCTCTTTCCCGTTCGTGTTTCCTTCTCTTAGATCCGCTAGGTTTTGTCAGGTTTGTAAAATCTTGACTTTTGTTATTGTTAGTGGTTCGTTGGGATTGGATTCTTGTATTCAGTTTCAGTTTAGTGGATTTGATCTCCTTGTGCCGTTATTCTCTGTTTTGTTCCTGTTTTCCTTGAATCTAGATCTTGGGGTTTTTGGTTTCCTTCTGTTTTAGTGTTCCGCGTGATGACGTTACATCCGTGTGACGTTCCAGTTTCGTAGCCCTCTGAAGACCGCGGTTACAACAAGTGGTATCAGAGCGTGCTGCTTGGGTTGATTTTGGGGATTCAGGTTGATTAGGGTTTTGCCCTGATTTGTGGTTTGATCTTCTCTGCTCTGTGGGATTTGTTCTACGCTGTTTTTATTCTGCTGTTGTTGATCCTAATGGTGTCGAAGTATGTTATTGACCGCTTCACAGGGAATGAAGATTTTGCTCTGTGGAAGATTCATATGCAGTCTATTTTGGTGAAGGAAGGTTATGATGGGGTGGTTGCTCCTGCTGTTGTGGTTGATAAAACCGCTGCAGTATTTGTTACTATGGATAAGAAGGCATTATCCACTCTACACCTTGCTCTATCCACTGACGTGCTATGACATCTGTAGGATGAGGAGACAACAGAGTTGCTTTGGAAGAAGCTTGAGGAGTCTTACATGGATAAGTCTATATACAACAAGATGCTTTTGTAGATGCAACTTTTCAAGGTAGAGATGAAGCAGGGTGAGTCCGTGCAGGCTTATGTGGACCGGTTCAACCATGTTATGAGGAGTCTGACTAACACGGGTTTTTAGTTGGATGATGAGATGAATGTTGCTCTACTGCTAGTTAGATTGGCTCCTGCGTACTCTCTTATTTGAGATCAGATTTTACATAGTATGTAGACTGCCGATTACAAGAAGATCTTGGAGCAGTTGATCTATCGGGACATTGTTAAGAAAGCCATTGAGGAAGATTTCTCGTCACAGTGAGGTAATGATCTATTTATGCATGGTAGGCAGATGGGTGATGGTCACAACGGTGGTCATGGGAAGAGAGGAAAGAGCAAGAGACGCTCGGCCTCTCAGAACCGGGACTTGAGCATGATTCAGTGTTACTATTGTAATATTTTGGGCACATGAAGATGCAGTGTCCGAAGTTGAGTAAGAAGAAGAAGAACGACAAGGGAAAGGCTCCGGATGATAGGAATGACAAGCAGGGGAATGTAGCAGTTGTTGAGGGTTCTGGTAGTGATGGGACAACGATGCTGACAGGATGATCACTACTCAGAGTTTAGATGTAATCCAGTGCAGGATTGGTTTTGGTACTCCTAGTATCAATGCAGATGCTATCGACTTCAAGACCGGATGGATTCTTGATTCCGAATATTCGTTTCACATGACTCCCCATAGGGAGTGGTTTCGTTCATACAGGGTCATTTCCGATAGTGCTTCCATTTTTATGGGAAACGACTGTGTGTAAGGTTGTTGGTATTGGGATAGTTCGGGTGAAGATGTATGATGGTGCGGTTATGGATTTAGTTGATGTCCGTTATGTTCCTGGTCTGAAGAAGAACCTGTTGTCGTTGGGTACTCTTAATGATCAAGGGTACAGGATTTCTGGTCAGGGTAGATGATATAGGGGGATTTACCCCCTCGAGACACGTGGCCAAAGGGTCCGAGATTAGACCGTTCGACCTGACCCGACTGAGCCCGAGCCCTTGGTCAACCATGGACAAACCTGGTCAACCA